>BDIP01000943.1:0-13463 GCA_003568945.1 Kipferlia bialata
TCGTGGGGGGCCTAGCCTTCCTAAGTGTGAAACCCTTATCCTCATCTTTGTACATTGCGAGAGACCTCTTTTTGACAAAAATGTTTGTTTGCTATATATAACAATGGAGCACAAGATCAACGAGGAGCTCGAAAAGCTGGACAAATGGTTCAACCACACAGCACACACAGGATTCTCCTATGAGGACCATAGTAATGGAGTGTTTGAATATGAGTACTCCAAACATGAAAAGATATTAGACAACCTAATCTCACATGCAAAGATCCATTTTCCAGATATATTAGTAGACTTGATTGCACTACGATAGTTGTGTAACTATTGTAATTTATTTGGCATCTATATATACATACTTCGATGGACGATAACGACTACAATTATTCCAACGCCGAAGACCGTACTATGCGTAATGTTGATTACCTACTCAGTCCACATAGCAGCAGCTTATATCAGAAGAGCTTAGTGATTGGTGATGCGGGTGCCGGAAAAAGCTACTTTATAGATGAGCTGATACGGTATTACATACGATTCCCAGGCCCCTACCGATTCGTCTATATTGTCGGGCCAACCATTAAGCAATACAAGGACCTGATACTATATACCGATTACGTGAATAAGCAGAAGGGCACCAAACACAAACTGGAGAAGCGTGAATTTGCCAGGCTCGGAGTGCAGCTGATTAGGAGTATTACGACCGACTACGATTTACTTGAGGATGTAACTGATAGCATTATTATATTTGATGACATCAGTGCGAAGGAGCAGAAATTGGCAGACCAGATCATCCAGGTGAGTCGTAACAACAAGAATATGGTGTTCAATCTGATCAAGAACTCAGACTATCTAAAGCGTTCAACCTTCACCCAGTACAACACATTTATCATGTTCAAGACTTCTCACGACCTGGCCTTCGAACGTCTCTATGATATCACACTGGCTAAGGTGAATGATAAGAAGAATATCAAGAAGCTGTACAACACAATCAGTGACAGAAAGAACAAGCACAGCAAATTCATTGTTAACACTAACGGAGACACACCGGCATTGGTGTACTTCATATTGGATAAGGATAATGCTCTGTTCATCGACCAAAGCTTGGAGTTTTGAAAGGGTATTTATTATTTAATATTTTCTGGCGTGATACATATACAGAGGTAACATGACTATCATTACCATCAAGACAGCAGGAGACGTACTCCCAATTGTGACCAGACGCGGTGTGCTTGAGCCACTGAAGGAGATGCTGACTACACTGGATCGTGTGAAATGGATCTCTAACCACTGCGATAATCCGGGTGAATATGAGAGTATTTGCATTGACGCACGGTATTTGAGACGGCTTGGTGTACGTATTACACTCAACGGGGAATACGACATAGCCACCATTGACCCAATGGTTTTCCAGAGAATACAGTATCCTCACAGAGATGAACTCCCTGATATCTCCCGCAAGGAGGGTGAGAGCGTAGAAGCTTACCAAAAGAAGCGTTGTGATGCTTCCAGAACCAGAAATATACAGAGGCAGGAGATGATGAGTGTCGAGCTTAACTTTGTCATAACTGTCTTTGACTAAATACAGTAATTTTTTACGCCCTAAAAAATATATACAGTCATACAAGGCCGGAGCTCACAAACAGCCTATTCAGAATATCTACATCTGAGTCATCCGAGTCTACACTGGAGTCATCTGAATCCAACAGCTCGTCCCAGCCACCGGCCCTACGTGTTTGTACCCTTCTTCTAATTGGCCTCACCTTCTTCACAAATGGCTTCTTCTTTGGCTTAACGGACACTGTCTTCTTTTTTACTGGTTTCGGTGCCTCCTCCTTGAAGTATGACATATCTGGAAATACATCTTCAGAAGTGGAAGACTCACTGTCAATAGCATCTTCATCTGGTTGATCCATATCTAAGTTGCGCATACTGGGCATATCGTTCTCCTCAGCTTGCTTATCATACTCCTGGGACAATAAATACGACGAGATATGAGTCTGGAGGTTGTGTCCCATATCATTAGATAAGGCCTGGAGCTGGCGAACATCGTGTAGGTACCAGGTTGCCAAGCTTTTTCTGATTATACCGATGTTGATCGACGGTTTTGTGATCAGTTTAACTAGCTTGGCGATGCCCGATGAGGTGGTGATGTTCAGGAGGAAGTGATCCTTATTCTTGTCCTTGAGAAATTCACTATAGATGTACCGCCTGTAGAACTCCACGACCTGGTTGGTCTGCTTAATGGGCAAAGCATATATATTGTACATGGCATAGTTGTATAGCTCCAGCTCCACTTGTCCGAACGCAAAGTATGTCTTATACCTCTTCAGAATCAGCTTTGATGGTGCTAGGTCTATATTGTTAAGATCTAGGAAGTTGTATCTCTCTCTACTAAGAGGAATGAACGTCTTATCAACGTCAGGATCTGAGTCTTCAGATTCCTCCATACCATAATCTTCAGTGGCGTCGAACTTAGCTATTTTGGCCCAGTTTAACTTCTTGGCTGGTTTGATGTTCTTCCTATCTGGACCCAACACCAACCCCAAGAGTGATCCATTCCTCCTGGTCATATTCATAAATAGGAGCCAGAACACCATGAATTTTCGGAATGCCTGGACTCTCATCGGTTTCATGATATCGAAGTTCGCCTCATATGTGTGTCTATCCATGAGGTCTTTACATGGGGTATATAGCCTATTATACCATTCATGGACCTCTTCTCGCTGGATTAGTTCCTGTGGCTTGAGGATCCATCCTCGTTCCTTGTATAAATCACCGGTACTATGGTTCAGTAGAGTAACGAATGGGGCGGTTTTGTAGGACTTGTTCGTGTAACTCCCCAATGCTTGCAACAGTGTCCTGATGGATGAAAGGCTGGCGCCATCTTCCTTTCTTAGATCGTATATCCTTTGAATCTCCTCCTCGAGGTGGGTATTGAATCGTGACCGACTGATGTTATTCTTATAGCAGTATCTAGCCAAGTCCATACTATACTGATTCACTGTCTTTTGTGAAATTGCATCTCTGGTACTCTGATTCCTATAACCACTGATTCGGTATTTGATCTTATCATACAATTTCTTCTGTCCTTCGGGCATTGTAACATTGTTGGCTGGCATCACTATTTATATTATTGATTTCTTAACACTCTATATATAGGGTGCGAAAAACTAAATATGAATATGAAACCAATCGACGGTGACAAACTGTATCAGTTCCTATTCAGCGATACCAACAGCAGTAGAGCAGAAGATGAAAGGGAACCTGATGAGATTAAGGGAGGCGATTTCGATCCAACAAAACGAGATTTCAAGACACGTGCAAAAATCGCCAAGAAGGTCATAGACATCAATCTTCAGCACGATGACGAATATGACATGAACACCGAAGAGGGTGTTATTAACAATATTCAGAGACTGGATGACAAGATCAAAAAGCCGTCACAAGTCGCCGATGAGTGGATGGAGTTTGCGGGTATCATCAGACATACCTCGAAGGAGTATGCAAAGCTGGAGAGATACGGCGGAAAGACAGATGATGAACTGAAGGGTATCAAGCCAAGAACCCCCATCAACAATATCGTTGATGCCATTGGAGATATATATATCAAGAACAAGTCAAAGATCAACACATTCATTCTGACCTATTCACATGAGGACGAGTGGTTCAAGCGGTTCTACCACTCCCAAGACATTCTGATTGCCTGTAAGAAGTATCAGACTGGTGTCGCAATTTTGAATCAAATGCGAACCGCGCAAGTGTACGGATCCAAGTGGAAGAAGTATAATACAAATCTGCCAGCTTTTGATCTGTTTGCCGATTTCTATGGTATTCTATATGATGCTAATAAGGACATAGATACTGCCAATGGTATATCTGAACCCGACATACAAGGGCAGGGAATGGCCCCAAAGAAGCGTAAGTCCGGCGTTAAGAACAACAAGGAACTGTTATCTTTCGTGAACTCGGTTGTAGATGTAAAGTCGCAGATAAAGAACCCTGTGTATACGAAGATGGCGATGATGGAATCCGGGAAGCTGAATGATGGTATCCGTAAGCTCCTCAAACAGAAAACCATAACCGATAAGGGCGAGGCTATGATACTAGTCTGCATCAGTATTCTGAAGTTGAGACAGGAGATCGACATTAGGGAGATAGCCGTTATATTCAAGATTCTGAAGAAAAAAAGGGCATAAAGGGCAATGTATTTTTTACGCTAGACTGTTGATGGTCTTGTTGAGAATTTCCACATTTTGAGCGATAGTCTTCTCATAAAATCGAGTGTTGTATATTATGGCCGACCCAACACAGGCATTAATCTTTCGTTGGTGGGAGGAGTCCCCAGGTGGCACTAACTTTGATATATTATGGCTCATATACAGAAGCCACGATAAACAATACCAACCACAAAGCCTGTTATCATTATCTACCTGAAGATCATTCTCTAACCACTCTGGTAGGTTCACAACAACCGATGTCTTCCCAATGAGTTTCTTGACCCCTGTATTGCACTTGGTCAGATCCGTAGAGTCGTAGTAGATATATATGGATTTGCCTGGGACCTTAAAGAGACAGGTATAATGTGCCCCCATGTCTGGATTCTTCTTGTTTCCAAATCGGTTGAATATGATTGTGTGATTGTTCTTGTTGAACCCCTGACTCTCAATATCTCCGTTCACCTTAGAAACAATTATGTTAATACTACCAAGGCTGGGTATATTGCCTATCACAGACTGAATTTGTGGAATGCTCATTCCTTCATTTGTAACGGTTATTGCCATATTATTATTTTGTTATTAATATATGCCGTCTATATATATAAGTCCGAAAACATTTACCTATGGAATTTGATTTCGACTACTACGGATCTATGGAAGCCGATGGCTGGCTGAAAGACACCGCACACAAGGCCCACAAAGCAATTAAGAAGTTTGTAGACAGCGACCCAATCCACACGTTCCTAAAGGGTATGTCTTCGAAAGGCGCGACAGTCGTGAAGAAAACACTCATTGAAGCTGGTAAGGATATCCTTGCGGGCAAGCGAATGAGCAGGGTTGTTACTGAAGCTATCGCCGAGCTTGGAAAACAGGGTATCCAACTTGGGAAGCAAGAAGCTGAGAAACTGATAGTAGACCAGTATAACAAGCAGACGGGATCAGGCTTCCCTGATAAGGCGGCCTTCCTCGGGTATGCCGGAGCCCTTCAAAGACATATGAGTCACCCAGACTATAAGGCACATACAAACAAGACCTATGGCGGCAAGAGTAAGAAGCCTGTAAGAACAAAACCGGCCGAAACTAGGGAGGATGAGCACGACTATTCACAGTATGGAAACAATGATTCGGCATTCGATCCACCCAGACAACAGGACCCAACAAACATTGCACTTCAGGAGCAGAGTGGAGATCAGAATTTCGTTGATGGATTCGAAGCTCTGGACCCTGCAGAGGAGTACCGTCAACAGAGAAACCACATGGGTTCAGAGACGGTAGATAATACAACCTTGCGACCAAAGAAAACAAAATCCCGGCGCCCCCGTGATATGCATTTCTCGATGGAGGATATTGATGCTTACTTCTAATTGTTTTTATATTTGATTTTTTTTATGGTACTATATATACAAGTCAACACACAATGACCGACGTTACATCAGTACCATCTGCAGTGAGTAGGAATGAGCAGGGATTCCGAGAGCTCAACCACCTCCATTATAGTGAGGTCAATATCAACAATCAGTTGAAGGCCACACCGATGCTTACCGTCACAGCTAACACATGTACTAACCAACGAGCATCATTCAATCTGAAGCAGAACAACCATTACAGTCGCTTGAACGATATGAGAAATTCCTATTTCCTTATGAAGCTCAAGGTAGCTTTGAAGACCGACGACAAGTACAAGACCGACGCTGCTGGTAGGAAGCACACAAGGTTCGGACATCTTGGCCTCATGAAGACTGTTCAGTCGCATACACTCCAGATTGGCGGCAAAGCTGTCGTTTCAACCCTAAACCATGCCTGGCTACACGGTGTTTCAATTGCTAAGAAGTTCGATAAGAACTTCCTTCGTCATCAGCGTCCATACATGATCTACAAGGAGAACGAGAGCGAGATTTGTCATGCGGACCAGGTTATCATGGATGCTGTTAACGCAGGTGAAACCGAGTGTTATATTTACGCTGTTATTCCATTCTTCATGTATTCGTCCTTTTATAACAACGCTAAGCTGCCATGCAACAACATGGATATGACCATCGAACTGTCTCAGCCACAGGATATTCTCAATAGATGTTGCTATATCGTCACGAAGGGCGCACCTGCAGTGGTTGGATCGCCCTTTGTAGACGATCAGAATGTGGGAGTTGCTGCAGTTCCTGCTACACCAGACACGTACGACAAATACACTTCCGATGACTGTGTCATCAAATCAATCCAGCTGGATACTTGCCATATAGAGCTAGCTCATCTGGACCTGTCTGCCGAGGCTTCCACGCAGTTGGAGAATACGAAACAGATTTCTATGGCTTATGAGAAGATCCAGGTAAACCCATACACCTTGTCAAGTGATAGCCAGACCATTAACCTAACCACCAGCTCTACCAAGGCCATTGAGATGTTTCATTGCGATAATGAGCGTACTCCGTATTTGTACAAGAGTATACAAGTTAGGAATGCGACATACAACAACAACTCGACAATGTATCCCATGAATAACTATACTGCTGATGACACAATCAACCAGATACACAATTCATTGCTCTCCAACCTTAAGAACAATGGCCTGGTGAACCGTAGCACCTTCCAAAGTCAGTATTACATTGACGAGTCATTGGTTCTAGATAAGCCCTCATTCCACCTCAACAACTACTGCATGAGTGTCCACTCTGCCTTTGACAGGATTCCAACCACCCAGGGTGTCAAGACATTTGATAACGGTAATCTATCTATCACCATCGTGAAGCCTACCCATATCACAGACGCTGAGATTGCCCGTGCTCAGCAAGCCGGAGATGACCCTGTCGCCTCTGCCTATAGCCCAGAAGTGTATATCTTAACCAGAGAGTACATTATTACCAAGCTCGAAATCGATAGCAAAGGAAATATCGACGTGGTACACCTCATCAACTCACCATCCTAGACAACTAGTATGAATTTTTTTCCCACAAAAAATAGGGACGTAAATACTATACGATTATGAAGTTTATACTCCAACGCTCACCACGTAAATCTATGGGTTCAAACGAGGCGTTCCGAATATATATCGAGAAGGATCCAATAGAGTTTGCGTTAAGCTGAACTGCCCCAGCTGATTCGCTGTCAAATCGGTTGACTGCATTTGGTGTCGTGAAGTAGTTCGAGAATATGATATTGTTAATGGATGAGGTTACTTCGCTACTTGATGTTTGCATATCAGTGGTTATATTGGTGCACGATGATATATCTAGGTTAGTAGTAATGAAGAACTTGGTGTTGTCAGTAATCTTGGGGGTATACTGTCCAATGTACGTGTTATTTACAGTTGTACTACTGCGGCTGATCATATAGGGAGCGTCTTCATCAGTCTCTGTGTATCCCAGCATATATGCAAACTTATGGGTGATTGATATATTTGAAACTGTTGAGCTCACACATTTCACACCCATTCTGTTTCGACAGCCATCTGCTATGAGCTGCACACTCAGTGGCGACTTGTCGAAGAACTCCATGTTGTCCATTACATAGTCATAGAATCGTGACACGATATCGGTGGCTTCATATATACCAGAGAACATTTGAAATACACTGTTGGTTCCATCGGCTTTGGAAAAGGTGATCTCGCACTCACCATCTTCTATGTTGGTCTCCATGAATGGAATGTTAAGGCTAATCACTTTCAGAAAGTGTGATTTGTTGCTACTCAGTAAGACTTTCTGGTCCATATTGATTGTTATCGTAGATCTATCCGCTGCTGACTCTAATGCGAAATTCATTTACTGAGGCTATATATGGTAGTCAATATATTATTCTATTTGAAAAATAGATGTGCATCTAATATATAACACAGCACAGAATGTACAGTCCATTTTACGCAGGCGTCAAGAAGCAGCTACTCGTCGAACAGCTGATAGCGGACAGTGTGCAGAAACAGAGTGCTGGTAATGTCAAGGCAGATGGCCGTAATACATTTACAGGGGCAAACCAATTCATGGTGAATATAGACACCACCAGCATTAATGACACCATATCATTCGGCGAGGACAAGGACCAGCAGTTCAAGATAAAGAAGGAGTACGATATTGTGGTGGATGAGAGATATACTTGCTTCAATACATTCATGAACGTCAATTTCGTGTATGATGCCACCCACTTCATTGTGGATGCGACAGGTGTCGGCGGTGATGTATATAAGAGTGATCTAACCAAGACCATTGTAGCCTCCACCTTCTTCAATAACAGTTACTTTGATTGTGTGACACTGGTAATCTTGTATAATGATATGAGTTACTCCATATTGAATCTGGGTGTTGAATTTGGCCTATTTAACAACACATTATCAGATGAGGTCCTAAATCTGAAGTTCTTCAACACTGGTAATAGCACCAGTGGATATGCAGATATGTATGGGGTCTCTGCAGATGGTATGTCTATACTAAAGTTCCAGTTCCAGATGTCCAGCACTACGTCGGCCAAGATATACAAGATGAGTAACCCGTTTATAACCTACACAGAGCAATTGATCGACTTCCATATATATAATCCGACATTGGGTGACGGTGTTGGGTATTACGTACTGCTAACAGCAAGTGGTATTATGGTTGATGGATATAACGAGCTCATAGCTCAGGGGGTAGAGCAGATAGTGGGGGGCGGCAGTTATGTATATGCGTATACCTCCAGAAGTCTAGTCAGATTCAATATTATCGGCTCGGTGAAGACAGCATATGACAACACAGATAAGCCCAATGACTTGCAGCTAGGTAAGTATCTAATGATGGTCTACGATGACACTCTCAAACTATACAATGACACCCGACTCGTTGCTGAGTTCCCAAACACATATACCAATATAGTATATAATGTATATGGTCTGATACTGGACAATGAGGTGTTGACTGAAGAGAATAGGGACCTAAAGCACCTGAAGGTAGACGGAGTGGTATATGCAGACGACCTCATCTTCAGCAATGGTAAGTCGTTGAGAGCTATCCTATTCAATGAGACTATCAAGGAGCATTTCGTTAATGAGTAGACGTAAAAATAGGCATGCACTACTGGCATGTCTAATAGTCATTTTTTGTCTCTTATAGGTTGGCAATCTCTGCATTGATCCAGGTTGACCAGTCTGAGTCAGCTGGACACCTATCACCAAATGCCTGGAATGCTGAGAGGTCGTTGTCGAACATCTTCTCTAGGATGACAGATGCATCAGCCCAGTACTCATCTATTGTCGTGTACACTATGTCAAGTGGGCTCTTGCACATAATTATGGTTGATGCCCAACCGAACTCTGTGTCAGCATCTAGCTCAATTCCAATTGTGTCCATATAGAGATTTTCAGTAAGTGGAGAATCATTCAGCCCCAGTGTTGACTCAAAGAATACCCTGAAGTCTGCATTCACTGTAAAATCATCATCAAGCAGTCCTCCTGTGATATATTCTCTGACCCTCTCGCAGGTTAGTGCCATCACATCATACCATGGTACCCTAATTGTACCAGAGAATCCTTGAATAGAGTCTAGCTCCACAATCTTAGCAATGAGCTCTGCATCAGTGAGTACCACCTCATCTGAAACATCCACCAGTGCTGCAATCTCACTGATATCCTCGTCAGTCAGTGTGTGATCCACTAGGTTTGCAATGGTAGTCATATCATCATCTGTGAGAATATAGTCAGCACCTCTCTCGCCAGTCTCGCCAATTACTCCTTGAAGTCCGGTATATCCTCTAAGACCACGTTCACCAGTAGCACCGGTGGGTCCAATCTCCCCATCTACACATGAACACTCATCGTCCCCAACACTGACAAAGCTAAATGTGGCCATGGACAGGGCCAGTGTTCCAATTAGCCCTATCAGGGTCATGCAAATGTAGAGTGCCATACGACTGTTCTTCTTCTCTTGGTGAATAATAACACTGCCTGGTAGCATCATGTCAGCCGCTGTATATATATAAGGGCGAAAAAATATAATATTACTTACAATGTATTCATAGTAATATTGGAAGCACTCCCATACTTGCGACGTAGAGAACGCTCGTGGCTCGCCCGTCTGCGTGCAACGAATTCGGGGTCTGTCTTCCGGGAGGCATAGTAACGGCGGTGGTATGCTGCAACGCTACTTCGATCACTCCAATCCGTAACTGTTGGTGTTGGTGTTGGTGTAGTCATCTTGTATACATACGGATTGATGTACATAATTACATTTGGTTAGAATATTGGTATCTCATTGTTGGTGTCATTCTCTGTCGGAGTGCTGATGAAGTAGTATACGAAGACAAGTGATTCCAGAAGATTGCAGAGCCCATAGGATATGAGTGGGGCATATATATCAAAGATGAATAGATTGTACTGCACGAAGAACAGTATATTCAGCCCCAACGTTATTTTGAAGCGCCGTCTGGTGTACAGGGCATGTTCAGAGTTATAGTTGCCCATGGCTACAACTGATGCTGTCAGCCATATTATCTGTGAAGTCGTAAGTACTGAGTATATGACTTCCAAGTCAATGGTCGGAGCTATCACTGCTAAGAAGAGACAAATATACTTTGCTACAGTGGTTAGCCTGCTGTCCTTCGTGATTTCTGAGGACGCGTTCAGGATATGGACAATGGACAATGAATATGTGATGGCACACATCATTCTCGCCAGAACTGCCTCACTAGTATTATCGTTACCTGGAATGTAGTAGCTGGACTGAAAATTCTTATATGCACACAGCTGGTAGTATAGCACAGCAGCAGATAGTGTTGACACTTGTAGCTTGTCACCAACAGTTAGATTCATTAGATTCTTGGCAACCAGCACCAACATGACTAACTCTGTAGCAATAAATAGCCCAGCATAATCGAACAGATACTTCTCTGTGAAGGTGGCGAAGGAAATGAAGATCATGCAAGTATATAGTATTTAATTCTTTTATTTTATTTCGGTGTCACGCATATATAGAACCCGCACATCGATGGTAGTTAACATTGACACACGCACACCCGACCCTACTGCGGTCGCCAAGGCAGACATTGATATGTCAGAGCCTTCAGAGATTCCTGAGAGATTTACCTTTCAAACCAAGTACCAGTTCGTTGAGGAGGATGATGAGGATGAGGCCTTTAATGTGATTACTCAAGCTGAGCTACAGAATACCATTGAGTCCTGTATTGCACCCGTATTCAAGATTCAGCTTACACGTAGGAAGGATTTGATCAAGACAGACGCAATTAAGTCTCTCATCAGCCATGAGGCTAGTATTAAGATTGCACACTATAACGCTAAGCAGATGGTACTCGCTGCTATGGCTGACTTTGATGACCAGATGGATAGTCTGAACAAGACACTCCAGATATTCAGCTATGTACTCGAGTATATGTCTATTGCCGAGCAGTACAAGCACTACTTTAAGGGCACTACCAGGAGGGACCTGATTCTGAGTCATATGTTCAATACAAAGAAGGTATACTATGAGGGACAGGGGTCAACTGATTCACTGTTCAATATTGTGATTGACATCATTGAGGGTGTTATCGCTATTAACCGTAAGTCATTCAAGGTCAACTTCAATACCCAGACCTCATGCTTCTTTAGAACCCCCGATCAGAAGAAGAAGCTAGCCCTAGACAAGCAGAGAGATAGAGAGAGGAAGGCACACAACAAGAGAATTGCAAAGCTCCAGTTCAAGCTGGAGACAGATGTTATAGACTTTCATTAATATATTTGTCTATAGGAAACATAAACACAACCATAGATACAGTCGTCTATTGGAGTGATGCTACAACACAATATTGAAATACACAATTCCATTTTTTAGGACACTGATTCTGTTTTCAAGGCGTAGTGTATATACCCATACATTCTACTCACTTGGATACTCCTCCCCAACACCCTTGTGCTGGATCCCGAGGAAGCAACCACGCTTCTGGGGGAAGGGGGAACCCTTGCCAGGACGCACGTTGCGGTTGAACTTGATGCCAATCTGCAGGAGGGCTGGCTTGATGTCGGTCAGCTCGAAGTTGAGGATGCGGGCCACCTCCTTGGAATAGACCCTGTCGTTGTCGTCGCGAGTGATGACGAAGTGCTCCTCGAAGGCGGCCAGAACAGGTGCATTGTCATCGCATACCACCTAGGGTTAGGGTCAAGCAGATATATATTACCTATATTATACATTACAACAATACCTTGAACTGATCACGGAGCTCTGGGACAAGACCCAGTGTCTTCTGCTCGTAGTAGCGCTTGGCATACTGCGCCAGCATGGCGAAGAAGGTGGTCCGGACCTGGATGTAATCAAACCTGGACACATAGTCCTTGACCTTGCGGTGATGACGCGGCTTGAGGGACGCCTCCTGGCCCTCAGGGACCTCCACAAACCTGGAAATCAGAACGATTACTAGTAGTAACAGTAGAGAGCACTAATAGTAGTAATAGTGGTACTATTCAGTAATGTATTATTACTGAACACAACACTTACTTGTTCTTGTACAGGCAGGTCAGACCACGCCTGCGGATGCCCTCGTCGACATCAAAGACTGGCTGCATGTTGCTGATGAAGTTGAGCTTGCCTATGAGACGGACAGACTCTGCCTCAGCCTGGTGGATCCTGACCAAGGAGACGTTGCCCCCACTCACAAACTGGCATCAGTATGGTGTGGTTATACATAGAGAGAGAAAGTCATATATACCTCCTTGATCAGAGCTGTGTCCAGCTTGTCCTCATCAAGCTCCTCTACGACTATGAACCGCTTGCCCTTGCACTTGAGAAGGAACTTGTCCCGATGGTAGTAGTTCTTCTGGAAGGCGCGGCGGTCTGGATGTCAGATGTTAGTAGGGGCTATATAGAGAGAGACATGCCCATGATGGGGACCTATATATAGACAGGGAGAGACATACACAGTCATAGTGATGAGAGGGATATATATATATAGAGAGAGATGCATGTACAGTCTATTCTGGAATGAGTGATGGGGAGGGGGTATACATATATATATATAGAGAGAGACTAATAGAGACAGGCCCAGTGATAGAGGGGGGAATATATATAGAGATACATACATAGCTTATTCTGGAATGAGGGAGGGGAGGGGGTATACATAGAGAGAGATACAGGCCCAGTGATAGAGGGGACATATATATATAGTTATACATACACAGCATATTCTGGAATGAGGGAGGAGAGGGGGTATACATATATATACAGAACAATAGAGACAGGCCCAGTGATAGAGGGGACATATATATATATAGAGAGAGAGAGAGATACATACACAGCCTATTCTGGAATGAGT
>BDIP01000944.1:0-11933 GCA_003568945.1 Kipferlia bialata
GGACCTCTTGCGATTGCTAGAGTGCACTGCCTGTCCCCCTGCCCTGGAGTAAATACGGAACTAAGAGAAGGGAAGAATTGGGCAAAGGTGACTGGTACTGATACCTGCGCCGATGCTCCAGAGAAGAGATGCCAGTACAGAGGTCTGCATGCTTCTCCTGCAGACGCTGCATTTCCTACTGTCAGTCCATAACTCTCAGGTCACAACGCAATCAGAGAGAGAGAGAGAAAATACCTGAAGCAGAGCCTCCTTGTTGTCCTCATTCGCTCCTTCAGCAGATGCTAGGGAGCGTCTGGACTGGTTCGAACGCCTCAGCAGATCACTGGAAAGAATCACTGAGGTTAGGTCCAGCTATTAGATCTAGATCGATACTACCAGGACTCTCTCATTAGTATATAACCTAAGATACCCACAAGGTGCAAGGGCCATTCTGAAAAACGTACAAGACACAAAGCTTAAACACATTCCCCCACCTGCTTGTGACTGTCCTGCCTGGTGCTCCCGTCTGAGGCTCTCTGTCTCTCTGCGTGCAGCGTCGGTCCTCTGACGCTGGTCAAACACCTCTGTGACACCAGACTCCACTATCCTGTTGAGCTCTGCCTCAGCATGAGTCTGGGCGTCCTGTATCTGTCTCTGAAGTGCACGGCTCTCACTCTCAATACCAGCAGTATCAGGTGGGATGACTGTTGGGGTACCAGCCTGGGCAATGAGCTGCATGAGTGCTTCATTCTCCATACTGAGATCGGAAGCAGGCATATGCACAGGGGACCTCTGAGGGGACCTCTGAGCAGGCCTCTGAGAAGCAATGTGAGGCGACTTCTTCTCCTGAGGTGGGGCAACCTCAGCCACACGGTGAGTAGCAGTAGATCCCCTCACGGCCTTCACCGGCTGGGTGGACTGAAATGCCTGAAGGGGCTCTCTCTGTAGAGGAGGTCCATCCTCCTCCATCTCCATCTAAGCAGCTTGATGAAGAGTGGTAGACATCGGCGAGGTCACCTCGACGCCAAATTGCTGGAACAAAAAGAATGAAGAAAGGGGCTAGACTCTGACTCAGAGAGCTGAGTACTTTCCTTAAGAGTATTGTACCCTGTATTGGCGTGCGTTAAATCTCCATGGAGGCTGGAAACAGCAACCTGGGAGATGCCATTGGGCAGCTCCTTGCGAGGCACAGCCGTCTGATGCAGAAGGGGGGTAGCAGCTCCAACATGGCCCCATTCGGTCAAGCTGGGTATGTCAGTAGCTATATAGATATCTGTTATTACCCCCGGATTTGTACCACCATTGAGCTAGTATGCACTCACCCAACAGCGCCGGGCAGAGTGAGGGCCTGGACCTGCGGAGTGTGTCTCTCATGTCCCCTCCCCAGGCCCACCCCTTTGGAATAGGGCATGTGGCCCCTGTGGCGCCCCCTCCTGCACCTGCCCCGGCCGTACGTCTCCGCCCCATGTCTGACGAACCCCTGATGGGTCTGGATGCCCAGCAGCCCCGGTCCCCGAGTGTTGACATTGTGAGGAGTGTGCTGGAGGGTAACACAGGGCAGCAGCCACACGCCAAGGGCCGGTTCCCGTCCCCCACTGGCCCCTCGCCCTTCGCCATTGGCAGCAGTGCCCTATCCATGCCCCCCTCTGGCATGGGAGTCTCTGGCACCCCTGCACCCCCCTCTCTCTCCCCCTCTGACCTAGAGGGTAGACAGGGTTCCCCCCACCCCACCCTGACGTCCATACTGCAGACCAGACAGAGTGTATCACCGGGTGTGAGGAGTCCTAAGGTGGGGTCGTCCAGTCTAGCCAAGACATCTCGTATGCTGTCAGTCTCTGTGGATGATATGGGGGAGGAAGCCGGGTCACGCCCAGCCACGGCCAAGGCGTCGACACCGACGGGAGTGGACTATAAGACTGACACCTACTCACCTGGGACTGGGGGGAGTGGGGGGTACGAGATGGTGGAGACTGGAGAGAGTGCAAGTGATAGAAGTACTCACAAGGAGAGAGAGAGGGAGAGAGAGGCTGTCCCCACTCCCAGGTCTCCCCCCAGGGTGAGAGATAGGCCAGTTCTGTCTACCACCTCTGGGAAGAGAGACGTGTACAGTGGTGCGTCTCTGTCTGCCTTGCTGAGCTCCATCATGAAGGGGACTGCCCTGACCCCCGAGATGGAGAGGAAGAGAGAGAGAGAGGAGGCAGCGGAGAAGGCGGCTAAGGAGGCAGAGGCCAGAGCCAAGGAGGGGAGTCTGCACTCTCTCTCTCTCTCTGCCTCAGGGGTGCCAGAGGGAGAGAGAGAGACAGGTGCAGAGACGCAGGAGAGGACAGGCGAGACACCCGGCATGTCCCGACCCGGCTCCATGTTCTCTCTCTCCCACACATCACCCCTCCCCGGGGCTCAGTACTCCACCCAGGACAGACGGGCCAAGGCGGTGTACTACGCAGACTACCTCAGACACGCTAGGTATAACTATAACTATCGTGTTGATTGTAGTATCATACGAGGTTTGGCTCCAATTCTATTGTATACTATACCTTCTTCCTCACTATCACTGACCCTAGGGAGGAGGTCAGGTTTGGCGCCCTGGAGGCCCTAGCCGAGCTTGGTGTGGAGACCCTGCATGCCTACCCCGACATTGTGTCCAGACTGCTGCCACCCCTCAGTGCATACCGCACACAGGTTAATACTAGTAGTATATATTAGTCATATTGTATTAACCTATATATATATACAATAATGTGAGTTCTAACAATTTTCATAGTTATTATAGTTATACCAGTGTGTATATATTGATTCACCCAGGAGCCCCGGTTCCTGTCCGTTGCCCTTGGTCTCCTGAGAGACTATGCCGAGGCAGCGGCAGAGGCACAACCCATCCTGCTCACAATGCTCAGGTACAGTACACAGGAAGATATATACATAGAGAGAGAGAGAGAGAGAGAGGAGTATACTGATTTGTAGCATAAGTGTGGTTGGTGGTGTCTAACCTCAGGGATGTAGCTGTGCGTGGCCACCGCCGTGCCATCTGTGAGGCCATAGTGTCTGTGGGAGGGGTGTCTGGGCTCAGTCTACTGTTGAGAGAGGTCACTGGCAGGCACCACCAGCCTGTGTATGGGGCAGACGGGACAGACTGCTTTGTGCTGACATTCCTAGCAAACCTGCCGTTTATCCAGGTGGGGTATATATATATACTATGGTGACAGGAGTGCACAGTGTTAGTGTATTGTAACTACTTCACCCTCACCCCCTGCTGATTCCCTAGGCTGCAGTTGTTGTCCCCCCCCTTGTCGAGCAGTGCCACAGCAGAGACGCCTCCAAGCGCCTCACTGCCATCCATGCCCTGACTGCTCTGAGGTATCAGTATCAGTATATCTATAATAGTATATATATGTCATACTGATACTGGTACTGATAGTTAGGGCAGAGAGCACTGCGGCAGCACTCCCTGTGTTGATATCACAGCTTCAGACACAGTGTCAGTCAGACAGAGACGAGGTGGGTGATACTGCTACTGATAGTGATTCACAGTCGGTGATTGCATACTATTCCTCTATTATCACATTACCACATCCTTCTCTGATATATATATGCAGTGCCAGTCAGACAGAGACGAGGTGGGGGTATGTGCATGTATATGTACAAGTAGCGATTACAGTCTGATATTCTATTACCCCATCCTTCTCTTATGTGCAGGAGAGTGTCGACATTGCCCGTGCCATCAGGTCCTGTGGGGATGTAGGCTCTGCTGTGCTATGCGCTCTGGCCACCCAGCCCCACAGGGCCAGGCAGCAGAGGGAGAGAGACAGCAGGGCAAGGCTGACCACACCCAGGATGGGCACTCCCAGACACACACACAGACCACTCTCCATGTCTATGTCGCCAGAGAAGGGGGGGAGTGCCAGTGGGAGAGTCAAGGGACAGAGGCGGGAGGGAAGGGGCGGGGCGGGGTCGAGGCTGGGACGCACAACGGGCTCTGCACCCTCACCTAGACCAAGCTCTGATAAGGCACAGGTACAGTAGGAGTATCAGTATACGTAGTGTATATATAGTGTATACTGATACTGATACTCAGGTACTATCCAGGCTAGCGGGGGCAGCTGGGGACCCCAAGGTGCGTGCTGCGTGTGTCTTAGCCCTGGGTGAGAGGGAGAGACAGCAGGAGCCTGCCAGCAACGTGTGGGCCTACGTCTCCTACGATGTTGACTCCACCCTGTCAGGCAGTGCACTAGACGCCCCTATGCTCAGGGTGCTAGGGGAGGGGGAGGGAGGGGAGGGCGAGGGAGAGACCCCGGGTACCCCAGCTGTTAATGCCGTTGTGCTGAGGATAGCCGCCACGCCCTTCATATCCTCTCTTAGGATGTATGTGTCAGGGGCAGAGACTGCTGCTGCGGCATCAGGCTCCACCTCTCCCCCCTGGGGCAGTGGGGGGCTGTTCCCCTTAGGCTCAGAGGTACCCGTGCTCTCCAACCCCTGCCCACCCCCGGGCTGCGCTGTGTTTATGGCAGAGGCCGCAGGGTCTGTGGGTATGGCCTCCCAGGGCATGGGGGCAGGGGAGACAGGGAGAGAGGGGGTGCTGGGAGTGGGTGCCCTCGGGGGTATGGCCACGTCTGGTGGGCCATCCCTCATGGGACAGGACCACCAAGCAGATAGAGAGATGGAGAGGGAGAGGGAGAGAGACACAGAGGGAGAGCGGGAGACCCACTTCCGTGTGAGTGGACTGGGAGAGAGAGAGAAGGACCAGCGGGGGCAGGACTACGTACGGTATACCGCTACCCGGCGTCTACTGTCCGAACTCAAGTACAACCCCCTGCACGTGAGTGTGGAGTACAAGGGTAGACACCAGGAGGAGGGTGCTGCGGCAGAGAGAGAGAGGGAGGGAGCGCACTCTGAGGCCGGGATGTCTCTCTCTCTCTCCCTGGAGGCCCTCTCCAGCCAGGGCGTCACCCTACCCACCCACACCCGTAATGAGTCCTCTGTCATCGTCCAGGCACTGTGCGACACCGAGCACGAGGTGGTGTCTGCGGCACTCAGAGCACTGACAGAGCTGCTGTGCGATGGGAGGTGCCGCAATACAGGGGGCCTCACCCCCCTCTGTGCCGAGTGTCTGAGCCATGAGTCATCAGCTGTGAGGGAGGCTGCCTGTCTGTGTGTGGGTCTGTGTATAGCCAGGGCAGAGTGCACAGACAGGGCAGAGAGACAGGCACTGGCATCGGCACTAAAGGGTCTAGCCGGCGCCCTTGAGGACAGGAGGTGGAGGGTCAGGTTCAGAGCATGCCTTGCACTCAGGATGGTGGGCCCAGGCGCCACTGCAGTGTGCCTGCCCCTACTTGTCACTGCACTCCGGGAGGGGTCTCTCAAGAGGACAGAGATTGGGACCACAATTGCGGCACTCGGCAGAGAGGGTCAGGTCACCCTGGCAGCACTTCTAGGGACATCTACGTCTGAACAGAGCCAAGTGCGAGTGGCTGCCGCACATGGTCTCTCCTTCCTCTCAGCCTCGTCTCCTGCCGCAGAGGCATGTGCCAAGGCGCTCTGTGCTGGGCTGGACGATAGACAGCCGGGTGTCCGCTCTGCCGTTCTCTTCTCACTGGGGTCCTTCAGTCAGAGGGCAAATGGGGGGGTCACCTTCCTGCGATCAAGGTCTCTACTGCCAAGGGTATACGCCCGGCTCAAGGTATGTCCCGTATGTCCCGTATGTGAATGTTAATCTCTCATTGTACACTGTTGATTACTGTGATAATAACCCCCAGGACAATGACCGCACTGTGAGGGAGGCTGCCTGCACTGTCCTGGCACACGATGCCCAGGGGGAGCTGCTACTGATCAGGGGTCTCCTCAAGGACCAGTCCCCTGTGGTACGTGCCTCTGCGGCCATGGGGCTAGGCAAGACAGGGCCCAGGTCCCTAAGGACACTGCTATTGGCACATAGGGATAGGAGCCCCGCTGTGCGCAGTGCAGTAGGAGATGCCATTCTCTCCTTCGATGGGTCTGAGGTGTTGGATGTGCTGGATGCCTCCTCCCCCGACAGTAGACACGAGCTACTGTACCCCATCACCGACTTCCTAGCCTCACCGCTGGACTGGAGGGATGAGGTGAGGAGGGTGCTGCGGGGTATCAGGGACCACCTCACCAGTCTGGCTGCCGAGGACAGACTGGCGAGGGATGAGCTAAGGCTGACACCCTCGATGCGGCAGAGACCCTCACCCTCACCTGCTGCACACCCACTCACATCGTCTACACCTCTAGGACCATCCACCCATGATAGTAATAGGGGAGGGGAGGGAGAGGGAGACAGGGGAGACACCCCAGGCAGAGAGAGAGAGGACAGGGATGAGTGGAGGCTACCCGCCAGGCGCCGCTCTAGGTACCACACCAGCCACATGCCGGAGTCTGGGGACAGTGATGTAGAGACTGAGTCTGTGCTGGCCAGCGATACCTGCTCAGAGAGGGACATGGGGCTGAACCCCATAGCCGTGTCAGACAGCAGGCCCAACACACCCATATTCAGGGACAGGGAACTCGAGCACTGAGACACAATATATGTACCGATATCAGTGTGTGGTTGTCTTTGTCCGCCTTCAGTCAACGTCTGTATCCGAATACCATACATTCACGAAACACCAACTTAAGAACGAATATATTGAATTCTAACTCATACTAGGACTAATAATACACATTACAATTGATACAAGGCAGCCTGCCCCCCTACAGCTTTGTGGAGCGTGGGGATGCTCTGAACTGAGTGCTGGGCAGCTGTAGGGGCCTGGAGGACATAGATGCCACAGGTGTCACGGGTCCCCTAGCAAGGGGAGAGGCCCTGGGGTGGTTGGGCTGGGAGGGGAAGAGAGCAGCCTGGGAGGATATCCTCACAAAGGCAGCTACAGGGGTGACTACCGGTGAGGGGGGTGCCCTGATCTGGCCCTGGCTGGTGACACCACTGGAGGGGGAGATGCGGAGAGGGGAGGAGACCGGCTTGGCGGTGGCCTGGAGAGAGGAGGACCTGGGGGTGGCGGCACGGGGGGATGATGCTCCCCCAAAGGTTGTGGCTGAGCCGGTACCCGCCCTCATGTCGTTGGCCCAGTCACCCTGGTACCTGGACCCATCGCTGAACACAGCCGTGCCGAACCCGTGCCTCTTGTTGCCCTGCCAGGCACCGTCGTACACAGTCCCGTCTGCATAGTGCTGCACACCCTGCCCGTGCCTCATGTCACCCAGCCACGCACCCTCGTAGCGGCACCCGTCACCGTCCTCCTGGGAGCCATGGCCAGACCTGATGCCGGCCTTCCAGTCTCCCCGGTACTCACTCTTGTCTGCGTATCTGCAGGTACCCCTACCCTCCCTGCAGTCGTTCGAGAAGAAGCCGGTGTAGGACTCCCCATCTGGCAGCTCCTCAGTTCCCTGGCCCGACTTGAGGCCCTCGCAGAACTCACCCGTGTACCTGACCCCGTGGGCAGAGTGGTACGAGCCACTGCCGTGTGGCTTGCCTCTGAATGACCCGTCGTACACATCCCCGTTGGCATACTCCAGTCTAGCCCTGACGCTGGATGGCTCGTCGTGCCTGAACTCCCCAATGTACCTGTCCCCGTTGCCAAAGACCAGCACCCCCAGGCCGTGTCTCTTGTCGGCTGCCCACCTTCCCTCGTAGACGTCTCCGTTGCTGTGCTTCATCGTGCCTATCCCAGAGCGCATGTCCTTGGCCCAGCCTCCAGTGTACACATCGCAGGGCATGCCGGGTGCCTCGGCAGAGTACTGGGGTCAGTATCTGGATTCACTCATACACTCAATATGTCAATATATAGTGGATGGAGATGCGTGAATATACACTGTACCTGCATGGTGCCCTGTCCGGCCCTGAGGTCGTTGTTCCACTCCCCAGTGTAGCGGCAGTCCCCCTCCACCATAGTGCCCACTCCATTGCGCCTACCGCGGCAGAACTCTCCGGTGTACTCGGCAGATGTGGCAAACACAAGGCGGCCCTGGCCATGCATGTAGCCCTAAGAGTGAATGGACACTATTAACTCAATAATAGAAGTCACCTCAGCTGCATTAGTAATAAGCACTTAATAATAATAATAATAGTACACAGTACCTTGTGCCAGGTTCCCTCGTATCTGTCTCCGTTGGGGAAGGAGCACAGTCCGTCGCCCTCGGGGAGATCGCCTGGTGTCAAGGATCGAAGCAAACAACACACAGTGGACCCATCGGTTCTAATATGATATATATGGACAGTGTCCCTGCAAAACAACTCCAAACGTGACAAGATATTCTAGATTGAAGACTAGAGCCAATGTCCATACCGACGAAGTTGCCCTCAAAGACCTGGCCGGTGGCGTATGTGAGACGGCCGGGTCCGTTGGCCCTGGCCCCCTGTGAGAACTCACCCTCAAACACATCTCCTAGGGGTGAGGGCATGACTAAGTAATAGTGACATATCCAGTACAACAGGGGTATATACCCATACGTAATAGTAGAGAGTCAGGGTAACACTCAAACACATCTCCTAGTGGTGAGAGGGAGAGGAAGTACTAGGGAAGTATATACAAGTGGAATAGCAGAGCGGGACGCAGTAATAGGGTATATATATATATATCCAGTACAACAGTCAGGGCGTCCATACCTGATGCAAGGGTCAGAGCACCGTGTCCGTGGGGCAGATCGTCCTCCCACATGCCTGTGTACTGCTCACCGGTGGGGTATGTGCAGGTACCTGGGGGAAGACTGAGACTCCTTTGAGTAATACACTGACAAACACAACCATATTACCTTGTCCTCTGCGAACATCGTCACGGAACTCTCCACTGTATCTCTCGCCATTGGCGTACTCGCACTCTCCGTTCCCGTTCCGCATGTCATTGTGCCATTCTCCCCTATAGTGGTCGCCTGCGATCAGTAGGGATGGGGTTGGGATATACTACATAATGTGATGAGTGAGTACGGACTTGGAGGCTTGGGATATATGTCGCCGTATCAAGAATACAATAACAGTATGAGATGCAGGTGTTATAGGAGTAAAATACAGGTCTGGTACCCACGATAACAGACCATATGAGAATATAGTCCACCAAGACAACTAGATCATCACGACAAAATACGTCTAAGAGCAGCTCTACGCACGCAAAAAGCCACAGCACAACCCCAAGGCCACACAAACACACAAATAGAGTCTATAACCGACCTGACAAGGACGCTCCGCTCTGCATTTGCTGCTTGAAGAGCCAGGTGGGTTCACTGAGTCATCTCATTCAGAAAGACAAAAAAGTCAGGATGATCCAGAGGGTGCAGCGTCCTGTACTGTGTGCTGTCTTGTGGCATCAACGACACACATCTAGCCGCCAGATTTGTGTTGGAGTGACCCAATAGTACCGTTAGTATGAGCCATGACGACCATGGTCTGGAGGAGGAGTCCGAGGACCTAGCCTCGCAGTACCCCATCCCGCGTGAGGAGGAGTACGACATGCAGTACCAGGAGGAGCCCATCCACGGCCTGAGTCTGGACGGGAGTGGGTCCAGGCTGGTGACTGGCACCAGGCAGGGTGCCCTCGGGTGGTGGACATTCGGTGGAATGAAGAGTACGTAATCAATATATGCATATATAGAGTTGGTACTGCCGTCTCATCCTCAGGTGGTATCTGCCGCCCAAGCACCACTGCTCTCATGATGGAGGGCGAGAGCATGCTTCGCAAGGTCATCCAGAACCCAAGAGGCGGTACCTGCCTAGCCGTGCCCCATGACGCCCAGCCACAGGTATAGAGTGTTTGGTACCGGTACCGGTACCGTTTCTGAGTTTCTGCATATGTGTATATTACATTGCATTATTGTTGGCTATTGGGTGATACGGTATTCTATGGACAATTACGATGAAACCTGCATTGCTAACCCCCCCCCCCCCCCCCCCCCCCCCCCCACCCCCCACCCCCCCCCCCGTGTTTTGGGGGGGGGGGGGGGGGGAGGACAAGTTTTGCAAATACTACACACACACACACACACACACATTCACATCCTCTAACTACTGATATATATATATATGTGTGTGTGTGTATGTATGTATATAGATATATCCACACATTCCTCACTTCCTGCCAGGTCTGCCAGGACTATAAATATATATATGTATGTGTATGGATATATATAGATGGGTATATACCTCACTGCCAGCCAGGTCTGCCAGTACTATACTGCCACCAGAGGAGTACTCTCTCTCTCTCTCTCTCTCTCTCTCTACATATGTGTGTGTATGTATATACATACAATATATACCTCACTGCCTGCCAGGTCTGCCAGGACTATACTACCCCCAGAGGACAGGGAGAGTCTAAGGACGGCATGGGACCTGGGGGGTGAGGGATATACAGGCACAAGAGGTATAGATACACGAAATGTACATACAAATATATCCACATAGGATATCATGGGATTTGAGCATGAGGGGAGGGTATGGTCAATATATATATACACAATGTATCACTACACTGTACACACCTAGATGACACAGCATTGGCTGCTGTCTGTGCCGTCACTCTCTCTCTCTCTGTCTTCCCATATACCTACATATAGATGAATATATACACAATTGTATCTATATCTATATATACCTAGATGACACTGCATTGGCTGCTGTCTGTGCCGTGACACGGTGGGAGTGGCCGAGGGTGACTGGGGTGAGGGGATATACAAACAAATGTATTATTATAGACAGAGAGACAGAGACAGACAGAGAGAGAGAGAGAGAGACATAGGTGCGAGTGGCCAAGGGTCACTGGGGTGAGGGTACACTAACATATATCATATACATAGATAGACAGAGAGAAAGAGAGACAGAGAGATTGGTGGGAGTGGCCGAGGGTGATACATAAGAGTGACCCCAGGGTGATACATATGAAATATCTACCACACATCTAACCATTCATACCTAGTCTCTCCACATCGTCTGTGCAATAGACAGGCACATGGGACAGCCCTATCACGGAGACAGCACCATGGGTGTCTAGGGGTGAGATATGTTTGTAGAGAGAGGTATATGTAGATACATATAGTGAGAGAGAAAGAGAGAGGACCATGGATGTCTGGGATGAGATATGGACGGATGCATATAGAGAGAGAGAGAGAGAGAGAGAGAGAGAGAGAGAGAGAGACATGCCCCCACCTGTGATGACCTTGAGCCCCTGAGTGCCGACCCTCCTAGCCTTCTCTCTCTCTCTCTCCTGCTCTCTCTCTCTCTCTATGCCACCCTGCAGTCTATCTCTCAGAGACACCTTCTGTCTCTCTCTCTCCCTCCCTCTGCCTCTGCCCCTGCCCCTCTCCCCTGCCCTCCCGTCTCTCTCTCTCTCTCTCTCCCCCTCCCTCCCTGTCGGAGAGGGGGTCGAGGGGAGGAGGTCTCGCACAACCTAGGGGTGAGAGATAACCATGTAAGAACAGTCATATGAGCACACTCATACACGATATTGTAGCTCATTCTAGACCTCTACGAATACACGGAATATGTATCCATATATACATATATATATATGCATGTACTATATACTCTAATGAGTGTATATACTATACCTCGTTGTAGACCTCGAGGAACGACACCGACACTGTGACACCAGAGTAGTCAGGGTGGGACAGACATCTAGGGGTTAGATTAAGTATATACACATAAGGGAGAGAGAGAGAAGCGACCTGAGTCAGGGTGGGGCATACACCCTGTCTACTAATAAAAGAATAGAGAGAGAGGGTACACATAGAGTATACACCGTACCTGAACAGGTGTGCACACACCCTGTATACCAGTCCAGTATCACCCAGGGGACTACTATATATCATCTATATTACATATATATAGTACATATACACATATAGTTATCCCATACCTAAAGAGGTGTGCACACACCCTGTACACTAGACCAGTGTCACCCACGGGACTGTCCCCCTCTATGGAATGGGGACTGTCCCCCTCTATGGAATGGGGACTG
>BDIP01000945.1:0-13434 GCA_003568945.1 Kipferlia bialata
CAGTTCTCTCCTCCCAGGATCTGCTGGCCAAGGTCACCCCCTGCATCCCCCCCCCCCCCCCCCCCCCCCTTCCCATTTATTGTCCTGACCCCCAGGGCCAAGGCTGCTGAGGAGATTGACCGTGCCAGTGACCAGATGCTGACCCTGGTGCTAGACACCTGCAGACTGGTGGAGAGCAGGGCCAAGGCAGACGTGGGGTCCGGAGACTCCATCCTGGGTGACAAGACTGAGGGCGAGGAGGGAGAGGAGGGCAGCAAGACAGACCTGCCCCTCTTTGTGCAGAGGAAGCTGGAGATGTCCCGCTCTATTGTGGCTGCCAAGCGCATGCAGCAGAAGCAGAAGCACGCTGTGTCTGTGGCCTACGAGGAGAAGAGACGCCTAGACGCCTTCATCAGGCTGGTCGACATGATGCTCACACACTCTATTGCATACATGGTGCAGGACGCTGCCAATGCCCTGGTCAGACGCACCCAGGTGGTGGACGAGACAGACAAGGTACGGGGCGGAATATCTGTAGTGCCTCTATATACTCCCTCTATCAGTATATATATACTTACCCCCAGCAGAAGAGAGGCGGTGCCAGACAGAGACTGGTGCCCGGTCTCATTGCGTGCCAGCTCAACATCCCAGACGATGCCTCTGCTGTTGGGTACGCACCCTCCATCCCCTCTGTGGGGGACACCCTCACACACTCCATCGAGGAGCTCATCTCCTCCTCGGCCCTGTCTACCAGGCTCGTGCACCTCCACGCACTCAGGGGGTACTTCGTGCACCCCGACAAGCCGGGTCTGCCTAGGCCCCAGTCCCTCTCGGAGGTTCTGTCCCTATACGAGCCCCACGTCACTGCTCTGGCATCTCTCAACAAGGTACATACTTGTACTCATTGGTGGTAATGAGTAGTCATATATTTGTATTCCCACACTTATAGCTCCATACTCACTCCAGGTGTTCGAGGCCTCTGAGACCTCTGCCGCATCCTTTGCACAGGAGTTCGAGCCTCTGCTGGTGGTCGCAGACTTCAAGAGGTACGGTGTAGCATATATATATATATATATATATATATATATATATATCCAGATACACTCTCTCCCATCTCACCCCCAGGACCTTCGACAGAGAGGCCTTCCTCGCTGCCCCCCACCCCGTCACTGAGCTGGTGGATGCCCTGCAGAACTACCAGAAGTGGGTGGTGGCCATCGAGCGTGTGCCTGTCGGACACAGGCTGGTTGCTGTCCAAGCTCACTCCAAGGACCTCAAGGGAAACCTTCTCCCTGTCGCCCAGGGCGCCATCGAGACCCTGCAGGAGGCCGCCCTTGGCCAGCTGAGGACGCTGTGCTCGGATACTGCCACAGCCCTCAGAGGACACCAGAAGGCACTCACCCAGAAGGAGGGCGCCAGGCTGGATCTCCCCGAGTACGTCAACTACGTCAAGTACGTGGCCACAGTGGCTGGGGAGCGCAGGCGCCTTGCAGAGGACATTGCCCGTGCCGACGGCATCCTCGAGGTGCTTGAGAACAGTGGCGTGAGTGTGGATGTGACTGACAGGTCTAGGGTGCAGACCATCCACGAGGAGCAGGAGGAGACGACCCGCGCCCACCGTGCCGCCCGGGAGTACATTGCAAAGGAGAAGGCGTCCCAGCTGGGAGGGCTGGACAAGAGGCACGACCAGGTGGTGCAGCAGGTGTCGGACCTCAAGCTCGACGCCACCTCCGGCCTTGTTGTGTCCCCTGATGCTGATGCCACCACTGCCCTCCAGAGGGTGAATGACATCAGAGACCAGCTGGCCACCCTCAGGACCAGGAGCGACACCTACAACGGGTATGCCTCTCTGCTCAAGGTGGAGGAGAAGGCAGAGCCCAAGGAGGGCGAGGAGGGCGAGGGCGAGGGAGAGAGAGAGGGAGAGGCAGAGGAGAAGAAGGACGTTGCCGCCCCTGAGAAGGACGAGGAGGAGGAGAAGGAGGCCGTGTCCACAGACTACGACTCATCATCCCTCGATGAGACCATTGCCCTGGTCGACCTCAAGAGAGACATCTGGAGTGCTGTCGCTGAGTGGAACGACAAGTATGAGGAGATCACCAACATGGTACGTGTGGTTGTAGCAGCCTATATATGTGTATTAGTGGATCCTCTCTCTCTCTGACCCTAGGACTGGCGTGCCCAGGATGTCGAGGAGGTTGTCACCTTCATCCAGACCGCATACAAGAACGCCGTCCGCTTCAGCAGGAGGCTCGAGGGAGACGAGGTGTCTCTGCAGCTGATGCGCACCATTGACACCCTCAGACTCAAGATCAGTCTGCTGCAGGACCTGGGCAACCCTGCCCTGCAGAACAGACACTGGTCTAAGGTGTTCTCCATCCTGGACTCCCCCTCCCTGTCCCCCAAGGTGTCCTTCAGCCTCGACTCTCTGCTGCAGGCAGGGGCCCAGGCCCACAGGCAGGCCATCGGGGAGATCTCTGCCGTTGCCAGTGGAGAGTTCAGTCTCGAGCTGGCCCTCAAGCAGATCACGGCTGCCTGGCAAGACATGGCCTTCCAGTGCAAGGCCCACATGCGTGGAGGCAAGGCCAAGCCCGACCCCAGCGTGGTACTCCCTCTCGAGGACCAGTACCACATCCTGGCCAGTGTGGAGGACATCACTCAGCTGCTCGAGGACAACCAGGTGACCCTTCAGACCATGCTTGCCTCCCGCTTCATCGTTGGCATCCGCAAGACTGTCGAGGTGTGGGAGAAGCGTCTCGGCCTGCTGTCTGAGCTGCTAGACGAGTGGCTGCAGTGCCAGCTGTCCTGGCTGTATCTCGAGGTCATCTTTGCCCCCGAGGACATCAAGAGGCAGCTGCCGGTGGAGTCCACCCAGTTCGAGGAGGTCAATGCCAAGTGGAGAGACTTCATGCAGAGCGTTGCAGCCACCCCCTCTGTCCTCTCTGTCCTCGAGACACCCGACATCCTCGCCACCTTTGTCGACCACAACAAGAGGCTGGACGGCATCCAGAAGAAGCTCGAGCAGTATCTGGAGACAAAGAGGATGGCCTTCCCCAGGTTCTTCTTCCTGTCCAACGATGAGCTGCTGGAGATCCTGTCCCAGACCACCGAGCCCAGGGCCGTGCAGCCCCACCTCCGTAAGATCTTTGAGAACATTGCCACCCTCGAGTTTGAGGACCACAAGGAGCCCCAGCCCTCTGCGGACGAGGCAGCGGAGCCTGTCATCAAGACTGTCACCGAGATCACGCACATGGCCAGTACCGAGGGAGAGAGCGTCAAGTTCCTGAGGAAGATCAAGGCGTCTGGCCCCGTTGAGAACTGGCTCATGTCTGTGGAGGACGCCATGAAGGAGACGATCAAGTGGTACTCGGGAGAGACGCTGCGTGCCATGCACAAGGAGGAGAGAGAGCACTGGCTCTTTGCATGGCCTGCACAGTGCGTCCTGGCCTGTGACCAGATCGACTTCTGCACAGGTGTCGAGGATGCCCTCACCGATGCCGCCCCTGGCCAGACAGATGCATCTCTCGGCATATACTACGATGGTGTGCTCTCCAACATCACTGGCCTGGTCGAGCTGGTCAGAGGAGACCTCACCAAGCTGCAGAGACGTGCCATTGGTACCCTGATTGTGGTGACTGTGCACGGCAGAGACGTTGTGCACGGCATGCTGTCTCCCAAGCACGAGAACTACTGCACATCCGTCAATGACTTTGGATGGCTCAAGCAACTCAGGTACATTCTACTCCACCCTATTGTATCGTATGTATGTGAAGATACCCTTTCACTGTACTGACCCCCCAGATACTACTACGACACCAAGTCCCAGGACGTCATGTTGAAGCAGACCAGCACCTCCTTTGCTGCTGGATACGAGTTCTACGGTGTCACTGCTAGGCTGGTCATCACTCCCCTGACCGACCGATGCTACATGACACTCACCACCGCTATCCACCTCCACCTGGGTGGTAGCCCCCAGGGACCTGCAGGTACTACAGCTCTCTCTCTCTCTCTCTCTCTCTCTGTGTGTGTGTGTGCGCGCGTGCGCGTCTCTACATCTACACCCCTTAACACTAGGAACCGGTAAGACTGAGACTGTCAAGGACCTTGCCAAGGCCATGATGATCCAGTGTGTTGTGTTCAACTGCTCAGACGGACTCGACTACAAGATGATGGGTCGGTTCTTCTCCGGCCTTGCCCAGACCGGTGCCTGGGCCTGTTTCGATGAGTTCAACAGAATCGACATCGAGGTGCTGTCCGTTATCGCCCAGCAGATCCTCAGGTAAGAGAACACCCTCATTCACACATTCATCCATAGATGCCCCGCCTCCCCTTCACATACCCCTCTCACCCCCCAGTATCCAGCGTGCCATTATGGTGGAGGCCAAGACATTTGTGTTTGAGGGGTCAGAGATCAAGCTCAACCCCCAGTGCGGATTCTTCATCACCATGAACCCTGGATACGCTGGCCGTACCGAGCTGCCCGACAACCTCAAGGCCCTGTTCAGACCCATTGCCATGATGGTGCCAGACTACTCGCTGATTGCAGAGATCATTCTGTTCAGCGAGGGATTCAGCACAGCCAAGGGTCTGGCCCGCAAGATGACACGCCTCTACAAGCTGTCCTCTGAGCAGCTGAGTCAGCAGGTATATATATGCAATCATTATATATATATATATACTTGTAACTGTAGACTCACCCTCCAGGACCACTATGACTTTGGTATGCGTGCCATCAAGGCCGTGCTGGTCATGGCAGGTGCCTGTAAGAGGCAGTACACAGACCTCTCAGAGGATGTCGTGCTGATCAGAGCCATGAGGGACTCCAATGTACCCAAGTACTTGAGCGAGGATGTGCCTCTGTTCATGGGTATTGTCCAGGACCTCTTCCCAGGTGTGTTTATATACACATTTATATATATGCACGTACTCTATTGACCTGGATACTCACCCCCAGGTGTTGACATTCCCGAGGTTGACTTTGGCATCCTGCAGGAGATGATTGAGACTGTGATGGCCGAGCAGCACCTGCAGACGGTCCCCTCCTTCATCACCAAGATCCTCCAGTTCTTCGACACCCATGTCGTCAGGCACGGTCTCATGCTCGTCGGAGAGAGTGGCACTGGTAAGACTGTGGTTAGGGACGTGCTCTTTGAGACCCTGAACAGGCTGGCCAAGGACCCCGAGCTCTGCAAGGAGTCCAACCAGTACAGAGAGACAATCCAGACCGTGCTCAACCCCAAGGCTATCACCATGGGAGAGCTCTATGGAGAGTTCAACCTCACATCCCACGAGTGGACTGACGGACTCGTCGCCAACATTGCCAGAAAGCTGACCCCCGGCGCTAACCAGGGCCTCAAGCAGTGGATTGTCTTTGACGGACCTGTTGACGCGTACGTACTTCCTTTCTCCCTCTGTGTTATTCTATATTCAATATCTACTTTGTTCCCTTCACCCTCTAATCCCAGTCTGTGGATTGAGAACATGAACACTGTGCTCGATGACAACAAGATGCTCTGTCTCGCCAACGGAGAGAGAATCAGGTGAGACGGAGATAAGACCACACATACTATGTTACGCTGTTTCTTGACCTTGAACATATTGCTAACATCAGGCTTCCTCCTATGGTGAATGCCATCTTTGAGGTCCGTGACCTTGCCGTTGCCTCCCCTGCCACTGTGTCCAGGTGTGACATGTTGTTATATAATACTGTGTGGAGTGTATACTCTGTGTACTGTATGCAGTGTCTGACCCCCAGGTGTGGTATGGTGTTTATGGAGGATGAGCACATTGGGTGGGCCGCCCCTGTCAGAAAGTGGCTGGCCGAGAAGAGGCGTCTGCTGATGCACCTATCCTGTGTGGAGGACCTGCAGCTGGACCTCACCCACTTCGAGCAGGAGGCAGAGGTGGCCACCTCCAAGCACCGCTCCATCGCCCTGTCCAAGGAGAGGACCGACACCGAGGCCATCGACGCCGAGGTCGCTGTGCTACCCGATGTGCAGAACCTCAAGACTCTCGACGAGCACCTCGGCAGTGTAGCTGACCTCGCCATTGCCAGGCTCTACGCCCAGCTGGAGGGGGTGGTACCCGCCCTCATCAAGTACTGCCGCAACAACGCCCAGGAGTACATGGCGTCTCTCGATGCCCAGCTGGTGCAGGGGGTGCTGGATCTGATGGAGGCCCAGATTGCCAAGAGGATCAGTGTGATGGACGATAGACTCAGAGCACAGCAGAAGAGGGCCAAGGAGAAGAAGGCAGCAGAGGCGCCAGAGGAGGACGAGGGAGAGAGTGAGAAGGACAACCGCCTGGACCTCTCCTCCCACCCCATGGTGCTGACCCCTGTCCTCAAGAGGACTCTCGACATGCGCCTCCTCTTCTCTCTGACATGGTCCATGGGAGGCAACCTCGTGGGAGACTGCAGACCCGGCTTCGACGACAAGCTCAACTCCATCTTGAGGGACAAGGAGCTCCACGCCGCCCACCCCACCGCAGACATCCCTGCCCTACAGGCCCTGGTGCCTAGGGGCATGGCTGACGGGAAGCCGATGACCGTCTTTGACTACTACGTGGACGAGGTGTCCCGCTCCTTCGCCCCCTGGTCCCAGGCAGTGCCCAAGTTCACCTACGACCCCGCCGTGCCCTCCTACGAGTGCATCGTGCCCACAGTCGACAGTGTCAGGCAGACTGCCCTCGTGGCCCTCCTGGCCCAGGCCGGCAAGAACGTGCTGCTGTGCGGTCCCACCGGTACTGCCAAGTCTGTGGTTCTGTCCTCCTGGCTGAGGACAGGCGAGTGCGAGGAGGAGTTCAACACCGCCTCCCTCGGCTTCAGTGCCCAGACCCAGCCAGAGCAGACAGAGGGACTGCTGCAGGAGAAGCTAGAGAGGAAGAGGAAGAACCTCTTTGGCCCACCAGCTGGCAAGAGGCAGATCTTCTTTGTTGATGACATCAACATGCCCGCCCAGGAGATCTACGGTGCCCAGCCCCCAGTTGAGCTGGTCAGGCAGATCATCGACCAGGAGGGATGCTACGACAGGAAGAAGCTCTTCTTCAAGCACTTTGCCAACTGCCAGTTCATGGCTGCCTGTGCCCCTGCAGGAGGTGGCAGGAACGCCATGACGATGCGTCTCGTGAGGAGGTTCCACCTTCTTGCTGCCCCTGAGTTGTCTGAGGCCTCTCTCCGCACCATCTTCACATCCATCCTCGGTGGGTTCCTGGACACCCCCTTCGGACCCGCCAAGCTCAGCTTCAGCGAGGCCCTCCTCGACCTGTCCAGCCCCCTAGTGGATGCCACCATCAACCTGTACAACACGATGAAGGACACCATGAGGCCCACACCAGTCAAGTCCCACTACACCTTCAACCTGCGTGATCTGGCCGGGTCTGTGCTTGGCCTCCTTACTGCATCCCCCCTCACCGTGTCTAGCAAGTCTGACCTCACCCGTCTCTGGGTCCACGAGAGTGCTAGGGTCTTCAGAGACAGACTCATCGACGATGCCGACCGCAAGAGGTTCGACAACATTGTGGTGGACCAGCTGACCGACACAGTCGAGATTGGCAAGTGGACCGAGATGGCCGTGCACCCCGAGCCCGTGTCTGTGCTCATTGGCGAGGGCGGTGTCGACGGCATGATGATTGGAAGGTGGGCCCCCACCAAGGCCGAGACCAAGAGGCTGGTCAACATGACTGACGACACCCCTCCCCAGGAGAGGCTGTCTGTGCTTGAGTACAGGCCTGTCGGTGATGCCGATGAGTACACACCCCTGCTACAGGAGCAGCAGGAGGACTACAACCTGTCCAACTCCGGTGCCGAGATGAACCTAGTCTTCTTCAGAGATGCCGTCAAGCACCTCTCCAGGGTGCACCGCATCATCACCAGGCCCAGAGGCAATGCCCTCTGTGTCGGTATGGGAGGCAGCGGCAGGCAGTCACTCGCCAGACTCGCCGCCCACCTCGCTGGCTTCTCTGTCATCCAGCCTGAGATCTCCAAGGTCTATGGGTTCAACGAGTTCAAGGAGGACATCAAGCGTGTGCTGCTGCGGTCTGGTGCCGAGAACCAGGCCACGGTGTTCCTCATGTCCGACAACCAGATTGTGGAAGAGTCCTTCCTCGAGCTGGTCAACAACCTGCTCAACAGCGGAGAGGTGCCCAACCTCTGGGCCGTCGATGAGTTTGAGAACATCATCGAGACGTGCAGGCCCCAGGTGAAGGCCCTGGGCAAGCACGAGACGAGGGACGCCATCTACCAGCACTTCGTCAACCAGTGCAGGGCCAACCTGCACATTGTGCTGGCACTGTCCCCTGTTGGCTCGGCCTTCAGGCGCAGGTGCAGGCAGTTCCCTGCTCTCATCTCCTGCATGACCATCGACTGGTTCAGCCCCTGGCCCGGTCAGGCCCTCAAGTCCGTAGCCAACGGCCTCCTCGCCAACGTGGACCTTGGCCCCGAGGGGCCTAGGATGCGTGACGCCGTGGCCTCTGTCATGGTCACTATTCACGAGTCTGTCATGAACGCCTCAGAGCAGTTCTTCCAGCAGCTGAGGCGCCGTGTGTACACTACACCCACCTCCTACCTGGAGCTGGTGAGGCAGTACTCGGAGATGCTCGCCAAGACGAGAGACGAGCTGCAGCAGCGCCACGACACCTTTGCTAATGGACTCGAGAAGCTGACCTCTACCCGTGCCCAGGTCGCTGATATGCAGGTGGAGCTGAACGACCTGCAGCCTGTGCTGGAGCAGAGTGCCGTACAGACGGACCAGCTCATGGTTAGGCTGAAGGTGGACTCCAAGGAGGCCAACATCGTGAGGGTGACTGTGGCCAAGGAGGAGAAGGACGTCGCCCAGCTTACCCTGCGCGCCAAGGCTATCCAGGAGGACGCCCAGAGAGACCTCGACGAGGCCATGCCTGCCTACGAGGCCGCTGTGGTTGCCCTGAGGTCTCTGAACAAGGGTGATATCACTGAGATCAGGTCCTTCAAGACCCCTCCCGCTATGGTTATGACTGTCATGGAGGCCGTGTGCATCCTCCTCGGTGAGAAGCCCACCTGGGATGAGGCCAAGAAGCTGATGGGCAACACCCAGTTCCTGCCCAACCTGGAGAAGTACGACAAGGACCACATCCCCGCCAAGACCCTCAGGAAGCTGAGGAAGTACATCCAGGACCCAGAGTTTGTGCCCAAGAAGGTGGAGCGTGTGTCTGTCGCTGCCATGTCCCTGTGTATGTGGGTCATTGCCATCAACACATACGCCAAGGTGGCTGCCACCGTGGAGCCCAAGAAGCTGCGTCTCAAGGAGGCCCAGGAGGAGCTGCAGCTGCAGCAGTCTGAGCTGGCCAAGAAGCAGGGCGAGCTGGCGTCTGTGGAGCAGAGACTGGCAGAGCTGCAGGGGCAGTTTGACGAGTCTACAGCAAGGAAGGCCGAGCTGGAGCAGCGCATTGCAGACACCAAGGTGCGGCTGGTCCGTGCCAAGAAGCTTGTCGACGGTCTTGCTGAGGAGTACGACAGGTGGAGCGACGAGAAGGCGAGGTACGCTGCCGAGATCGGCGTGGTTGTGGGCAATGTGCTGGTGTGCAGTGGATACATTGCATACCTCGGCCCCTTCACCATCGAGTACCGCAAGGACCTTGTCGATAAGTGGATCAAGGCGTGTGTGAGGGCCGGTATCCCTGTCACAGATGCCGAGGGCTTTGGTCTGGAGGCCATTGCAGGTGACCCTGTGCAGACCAGGCACTGGATGCAGTGCGGCCTGCCCTCCGACTCCCTGTCCATCGACAATGCCATCATCTGCACACAGAGCAGGAGGTGGCCCCTGATGATTGACCCACAGGGCCAGGCCGTGCAGTGGGTGCAGAAGATGGAGAAGGAGCGCGGCCTGCAGTGCGTCAAGCCCACCAACCCCAACTTCCTGCGTGTGCTGGAGAACTGTGTGCGTATCGGTACCCCCGTGCTGCTGGAGAACGTGGGAGAGACCCTTGACCCTGCCCTCAACCCCATCCTGGCCAAGGAGATCTACCGGTCCCAGGGCCGTCTGCTGATCAGACTGGGAGACCAGGAGATTGACTACAACCCCGACTTCCAGCTGTACATCACCACCCGCCTTGCCAACCCGACCTACTCCCCCGAGGTCTCCATCAAGGCCGCCATCATCAACATGGCTGTGTCGACGGTGGGTCTGGAGGAGCAGCTGCTGGCCCTGGTTGTCAACAGCGAGAGACCTGATCTCGAGGAGACTAGGGATAAGCTGGTTGTGGAGCTGGACGAGAACAGGAGAGAGCTCAAGTCCATCCAGGACAACATTCTGGAGATGCTTGCCTCCTCGACTGGTAACATCCTGGACAACGAGGATCTGATCAACGCCCTCAACAACTCCAAGGTGACACAGATATCCATCGACGAGAGAGTGTCTGTGGCAGAGAAGACGGCTGCCGAGATCAACACTGCCAGAGAGCGGTACAGACCCTCAGCCGTCAGAGGCCAGGTCCTTTACTTCACCCTGGCCTCCCTGGCTGGCATCGACCCTATGTACGTGTACTCCCTCGGCTTCTTCAGACAGCTCTTCCAGCGCTGTCTGACCCTTGCACCTGCCTCTGACGACTTTGACGAGCGCATTGCCAACATCATCTCCTACACCACCATGTCCACCTTTGAGCAGGTGTCTAGGGGTCTGTTTGAGAAGCACAAGAGCATGTTCGCCTTCCTCATGGCCTCAGCTGTGGAGAGGCAGAGCGGCATTGTCCTCATGAACTCCTGGGTGGCCTTCCTGAGAGGCCCCTCCGAGAAGATGGTGCACGCAGCCGCAGAGGACGCGTCCAAGCCTGAGTGGGCCACCAACGCCCACTGGGGCGGTGTACAGTTCCTGCAGACTCTACCTGCCTTTGGGTTGGACTTTGCAGCCACTGTGGGTGCCTCTGAGGGGTGGAAGACGTGGATCACACACGACAGCCCCGAGACTGAGCCCCTGCCTGATGACTGGGACGAGAGGCTGGGCGCCTTTGACAGGTTGCTGCTGGTTAGGTGTGTGCGGTCGGAGCGTGTGCTCTTCTCGATCCCCCTCTACGTCGGTGCCTCTCTTGGTGCTGAGTACCTGACCCCCCCCGAGTTCAGTCTGGAGAAGGCCTTCCAGGACACCACCACCACCACCCCCATCATCTTCATCCTGTCCCCCGGTGCCGACCCCCTCACCTACCTCTTCGCCCTAGCCAAGGAGAGAGGCTTCACCGACAAGCTGCGCACTGTGTCTCTGGGCCAGGGCCAGGGCGAGGTGGCAGAGCGGATGCTCAAGAGGGCTTGGGCCCAGGGCGAGTGGGTGTGTCTCCAGAACTGCCACCTGTGTGTCTCTTGGATGACCTCCCTTGATAGGATAGTGGAGGAGATGCCCTCCAAGACTGACATCCACCCCGACTTCCGTCTCTGGCTCACCTCCATGCCCAGTGACAAGTTCCCAAGTGGTGTGCTTGCCACTGGTGTCAAGCTCACCAACGAGGCACCTAGGGGCCTCAGGGCCAACCTCCTGCTCTCCTACCAGCAGGTCGATGGCAAGGAGCACGAGGAGGCCGTGCCCCACACCAGGAGAGGTGCCTGGAAGAGGCTCCTCTTCGGTCTCACCTTCTTCCACGCCGTGCTGCAGGAGAGGCGGCGGTTTGGACCCATTGGATTCAACATCCCGTACGACTTCTCCATCACCGATCTCCAGGTGTCCATGAAGATGTTGAAGCAGTACCTCAACTCCCCAGGCGAGGGTGTGCCCTACCAGGCGCTTAGGTACCTGACTGGAGAGATTGCCTACGGAGGCAGGGTCACTGACGACTGGGATCAGCGGTGTGTGGTCTCTGTGCTGGACAAGTTCTACACGGAGGACATTCTCAGCGAGGGCTACGCCTTTGACACCACCGGCCTCTACAAGCCCCCAGCCGGCACCGCCTCCCTTCCCGATGTGCTACAGTACGTGCAGTCCCTGCCCCTGGCCGAGTCTCCCCTGGTCTATGGCCTGCACCCCAACGCAGATATCACGTACCAGGCCCTCGAGTCTGCTGCCATTCTGGACACCATTGTGCAGATCCAGCCCAGGGTGGGTGGCGGTGAGGAGGGCCTGACTCCCCAGCAGATGGTGATGCGCAAGTGCAGAGACATCATGTCCCAGCTGCCCCCCAACCTGGATGTGTCTGACAACCCACACCCTGACTCCTTTGTTGTGCTCAAGCAGACGGGCACGCCCTCGCCCTTCTCCACCGTGCTGAGACAGGAGTGTGACAGGTACAACAAGCTGCTGAACCTGATCAGAGAGAGTCTCAAGGAGGTGCAGTCCGGCATCAACGGACTCACGGTCATGTCCGACTCTCTCGAGAAGGTGTTCGATGCCGCTCTGCTTGACAGGGTCCCCGAGGCCTGGAAGTCCATCTGCTACCCCTGCCTCAAGCCCCTCTCCTCCTTCGTGAGAGACCTGGTTAAGAGGGTCGCATTCCACAAGTCGTGGATCGTGGACGGACCCCCAGCCGAGTACTGGATTGGGGCCTTCTACTTCCCCCACGGTTTCATGACTGGTATTCTGCAGCAGCACTCCAGGATGACGTCTCTGCCCATTGACTCCCTGGTCTTCAGCACCCACGTCCTGCCCTTTGGCGCCACCCCAGAGAGACCCCCCTGCGGTGTCAACCTGAGTGGTCTATACGCAGAGGGGTGCCGGTGGGACCAGGAGAAGGGGTCTCTCATCGACCCCGAGCCCGGTGTGCTCATGGAGGAGCTGCCCTCCATCTGGCTGGAGCCCATCCCGATCCAGGGCGAGTTCTACCACCCCGACAACACATACGAGATCCCAATGTACACCACGACCAAGAGACACGGAGTGCTGTCCACCACGGGTAGCAGTACCAACTTTGTGACGCCCCTCCACTTCCCATGCACCCAGCCCGAGGCACACTGGATCCAGAGAGGTGCCGCAGCATTCATCCAGAGCCCCAACTAGATAGTGGGGTGTTAGCAGTGTGAGACGTGTATGTGTGTGTGTTGGAGTTGTGTGTTGTGTGTAACAGTAGGGTGCAAGAGCACTGAGAGTTGTTTGCTGAGAGGTTCCTTGCTACCTCTTAGGATGTACTATTTATGTGTACCGTCATGGTTGTTTTGATAGGCGGTTGTTTAGTGTTTAGCTGTGTGTTTTTATGTTAGCCACAGTTGTGAGGGAGGACCAATAGATGGATCTACCAGTCTTGATTAGGAATTTTATATTGGCGGGTGTGTGCTTGAGGTACAAGGATGTAATAGTGAAAGTACTCTAAGGAGCCTTCGAGGGCAACACTCATCGTTGATTGAAAAGGCATGCACTAAAAATAGCAGTCCCGGCTGGGTCAGGCTTCTCCATAAGCAGCACTATTCGGCCATTGCATGCGTCCTGGCCAAAGGATCCGTACAAGAGTCCTCAACTAAAAATAGCAGTCCCGGGTGAGAAAGTGGTGACTCATGGGTGATTTTCGATA
>BDIP01000947.1:0-13412 GCA_003568945.1 Kipferlia bialata
TACTAGAGGTGGATGAAACCGGTCACAAGTGGCTGAATTGTGTCTGAAAATTACTTAAAGTGGATGAAATCTCAAATTTTTCTTCTCCGGTGGATGAACTGCAATATTTTCTGCTCATAAGTGGATAAAATACGACAATTTCCGCTCTTAAGTGGATGAAATACCGTAGATTTCCGGTAATAGTAGATGAAATCCCCAAAATTTTCTCTCTCCGTGAGTAGATGAATGATTTCTCTGTGGATGATTTGTACGAGCGTTTAAACCGTTTGTTCTCTCAAGCCCTACCTTCTAGCTGCTCTAGAGGCTGGCCCTGTCCTTGTCACTATATCCTCTCTCTCTCTCTGTCTCTCTCTATATATATATGGAACAACTTGCTCTCGTCAATATATCATCTTATCCCCAGCTGCTCTTGAGGCTGGCCCTGTCCCTGTCACCCAGATGAACATGAGTGGGGCACAGTGAGATGTAACATGTAGTGAATAGGGGTGTAGAGAGAGAGAGAGAGATTGTCCCAGTCACCCAGATGAACATGAGTGGGGCAATGTGAGATGTATCAATAAGTTAAGAGAGAGAGAGAGAGAGTGGGAGATGAACATGAGAGGGGCAATTTGAGTGTATGACAGTGTGTTACATGCCATTTTGAGAGGTGTATTGTGACCAGTTATACCGATTCAGTGTCACTGCTGATACTGATACTGAGTCTCTGAGAAACGAGGCGCTCCACTTTGGTTAACTACTCTTCTGAAACTACCTGTATTATTCCCCAATAGAGTCTTGTTACAAGACTCTTGTACGTCACGCATAGTGTCTCTCGTCAGATTGGTGTTTCAAGAGTCTCTGTGTTGTGTATAGTAACTCGTGTTGAATGCCCCATACAGTACAGTGAGTAATGTATATATTGAGTTATAACTTATAACTGTATATAGGATAATGCTATATACACTCATTAATTGAATGCTATTAGCATTTAGTATGCAAATCAATATACTATTAATCTACTATTATGACCCAAACAGAACACCCCTGCACACACAACTGAGACGAAAATGATAGAGTCATTCGCGAGATAGAACGGCCATAACACTAACGCGAAAGATGATAAAGATTACAGGTTTTCTATGGATTCTGTTCAAGGTTTCTATGGACTTAGTCCATAGAAAGTCCATTTGACTATGTTCTAGTGGTTCTGTACTGTCACACAGTTTTCAGCTGTGTGTAATACCCATCCCGTACAGAGTCCTTGTCGTGCAATTGTGCATCGGTGTGAGTCTGAAACGGTCAACACTAACGTTTCCAACGGAACGTTTGGAGCGTCTCAATCAGATCCTTTAAGGCGAGTACATATGGACCCACTCTCTACCACACAGACATAAAACGAAGGTAAAAGTAGTCTCCTATTGTGCTATTATGGTCGATATGGTCAAGGATAGGATTAGAAGTCAGAATCATATCCCTTTGGTGCTACACATATACACTATTAGCATATTAATGCTATATTCTACTCTATTCTCTACTCACTCCACAGATGTCCACTCTTGACATATCTGCAACTGGCAAGGGCTTTGGAGGCCTGCTCTCTACATCTGAGGCATGCGGACACGAGGTACTAAGTTATGTTTACTATGGGACATATACACACAAGGTCATTTGTTGTAGTTCTCTCTCTCTCTCTCAACTCTCCATCTATTTATTGCTGATGTGAATAGTTATATAATGGACGTACATGTTTCTTGACATATGTGGACAATGGGTATAGCCCCCCCCCCCCCCCCCCCCCCCCCCCCCCCCCCCCCTCTTTTTTTCTTTCCCCCCCCCCCCCCCCCCCCCCTCATTCTCTCTCTCACTGTTGCTATTTCTCGTATTTCCTCTCACTGCCTCTCTGACACACGCCTTATATGTGTCTCCCTCCTATATATGTATGTGTATATGTATGTACATATGTATGTATATATATCCTCGTGCTCATCCTCACCTCTAGGGATCAGCTGTCTGATGCCATCCGATCCATGTCTGTCTCATATGGTTACTCACACACACACATATATATATCCATTGTCCATACATATTGTATTCTCTTACCCTAGGGATCAGCTGACTGATGCCATCAGGGACAGGACCCTGACACGGGGAGACGGGGTATGTCTATGCACTCCCATATACCTAAACTCCATATACTCGTCATTTCGAATGAATAATGGTATGATGAATAATGGTAAGTATCCAACTGTCCGGCAGAGCCCTCCGTCAGAACACACTGTGCGGATATCTCAATTTGTGACCTCTCCCATTTATGCATACTATTTGTAGAGTTGCCTTACTTGTCAGGCAGAGCCCTCTGTCAGAACACAGGTCGTGCCACAGCTGCTTCTCCTAGGTGAGTCTCTCTCTCTCTGTCATTCTCTCTCTCTCTCTCTCTCTCTCGCTAGGCAATGATATCGGCAAATGCTCTTCTCTAATGAGTGCACTGCGGTGATCAAGCCAGTCTGATAATCAAACTCTCCCCAATGTATTGTTCTCTTGGTGTTCGTACTCTATAGGTACATTTCGGTGGCCCTGGTTTTCTAATATATCCACATTAGTTGTACGTATCTGACTCTCTAGGTGCCTTCCGGTGGTCCACCACTCTCAAGGGTGACCAGTTCACAGTGACAGAGGACCCAACAGTAGTCACTAAGTCAGTAAGTACGTGTCGTCTTTGTGTCTTATATAGATATAGGTACATATACACTAATACACATATTTTTCACAGTGACAGAGGACCCAGTGACAAATGGTGTTAGTGCGTCTATACTTATCTATCTATTGCATACTTGTTCCTCTCTTCCACTCCAGACAACGGCGGGTGGCAGGTTATAGCAGCCGAGGAGGCCATATGCCCAGCCAACAGGCCATCCTACTTCGAGGTGGGATAGATTAGAGTATATATCAATTACATCTGTAGAGGTCTTATCAGGCGACCCCATATACACTTAATATGACTATAATAGTATTTGTTGAATGTATATATATACGAGTGTTTACATCTCTGTATTAACAATAAGGTCACCTTTGATGATCGAGTGAGTGGTGCCTACATTGGGGTCTGTGCTGAGTCAGGACTGGCAAACATCAACTACCAGACGTAAGGGGTCTCTCTCTCTCCCTACTCGCATATTAACGAGTGCTCTCTCTCTCTCTCTCTCTCGAAATCTACACCCCCCCCCCTATTACCAGACGTAAGTGCTACCATCCTTTCTATCTCACTCTCTTCTCTTCTGTCTATCACACACACACTCTCTCTCTCTGTCTATTCTTATCCATATATCCATCTATATGTGTATGCCTAACTCCAGATACACCTCCTCCCCTGCCTATGTGGACTACTGGTACTTCAGTGGGGGGAACACATTTGCAATGAGGTAGGGTGGAGATAGTTCTCAGAATGAATATACATTATACCTATGAAGTGCTAGTGTGTCTGCCTCTTGTGTATATTGCGACATGCATCTATTGCAGTAGATATATCATCACTCTAACCCTAGGAACGGTGGCCAGGCTGTGGAGTCCTGGCAGGCAGGGGACAGGGTACGTATATTAATGTATCTATAGATATTACATAGTTCATTCTTGAAATAGATAGTATACTTGCAATATACATCAATTTGAAATGTGCTGGCAGGCAGGGTACGGATAGTGTGTTTAGGTTATAGATACAGTATATTGCATCTATACCCTCTCACCCAGGTCGGCATTCTGGTCGACACCCCCAACAACAGAGTCGGGTTCTGCAGGAATGGAAGGTACCCTATCTCTCTCTCTCTTCTCCTACACCCTTCTTCCACCCATGTGTTGATGCGCTCTCTCTACTACTACTTCTTGTGTCTCCCCCTCTCACCTCCCACACCTCATGTGGGCCTTTGAGAACACTGAGCTCTCTCACTCTCTCTCTGTCTCTTTCTGTCTATCCCCCCCTTCTATACACTTACATAGGTTCCTGATGTGGGCCTTTGAGAACATTGCTGAGAACACTGCCTACAGACCCACAGTGTCATTCAACAGACTCAACACGTTCAGGTATATGCACAGTAGTAATACATATTTATGTGTCAATACATGTATACACATGCATCAACGAATTCAGCTAAACAGACGTATCCATACATATGGCAGCATTTATTAGTACATAGTTAGCGTATACATACAACGTTGTATGGATACCTATTACACCAGGTCTCTAGCCGTGGCAGAGTATTTGTATATATATGTAAATTTGTATGTATATATTGGTATATCCTGTTGTCTTACTCCAGGTCTGTAGCTGTGGCAGAGGACCCATACACGCTAGTGTAGGGGTGTATAGACTCTGGTGGAGATTAGTGAGAAGAACAGTGTTGTAAGGGGAGACAATCAGAAGAAGAGCTACCATGATAGAGGATATGTAACCACACTAATGAGAGTCAGGCCGTTACTCAATATGTCGCTCACGAATATATCGTGTATAATAGAACCTAGCACCTATCTGGGGGTGTTATTGTGGTATGTTTGAACTCATATATATACATCCTCTGGATTAGTAATGTAATCCTTATGTCTCGTGACAGCGTGACGTTTTACACTTTATTGACAGCATACTAGATCCACACTATCATGACAATCACAACGAATGTACTCTATTGGACAAATAGTATGAAAGAGCTGTTTCTCCTGCCCATTCTATCCATAGGATAGTCAAGAAATATTCTTCCTCAGAATGTTCCTCATCTGGGATACCACTCATGAAGTCAACGATAATATACACATGTATGCCAGCCTCTCCGTGTCTCTTTCCATCAATCAAGAGAAACCTCTGGGAAAACATAATTCACTTCTTCGCAAGGGCATGACCTCTCCCCCTCCTCCCTCCATGAGTCAACGTGTGACTGGTTCTAATGACCATCTCTCCTTAGCCATCAAACGGTCAAGATTCTCTCTCACAGAGCATGCATCCCAATGTATCCTGATCAGAGAGGCGGCTTGTCCTCTTTGCACACGACTCTTCAGTGACATACGAACAGTCGAAGCTAGGGCCCTGATATGTGTGTCTTTGGGGTGACCGTGACAATGACAGCGCCCTGGAGTGAGATCTCAATATACTACCAATAGGCACTGGTACTAATTCTACTAAACATAGCCATGCAGATACACATACAGTAGACAGAGAGATATGGTGACAGTGACAATGACAGTGCCCTGGGGTGAGATGGGACGATATTATATATATAAGCATGAGTGAGGTGTATTCCATACAGACTCTGTACACATGGGGGGAGATACTCTGTCTATATAGAGATCTATATATATGTATATATATCAGTATATAGCTGTTCCTGCATGGAGTCCTGGGCCCACCTCCACTATTGATAGATGTATATGATACTTATGTCTCTGTCTATCAATCCATTCATCCATCCATCCATCTATCCATATCTATACATCTGTCGATACCTGCATTGAGTCCTGGGCCCACCTCCACTTGAGAGACTCCTGAGGGGTGAGAGGAGGAGTATAGGACTGTTCTGTACATGCGTAGAAATAGAGTTCATGAATCTACATACCCTAGTCAGGTACCCCATGAGCCATCTCCTAAGCAGGGATGAATGTATGTATATACGTATTCATATGTGAATTAATGAGTACACTTGAGTAAACATACCCTCGTCAGGTATCGATCTGTGTATATGGGACATGGATATATATATACATACCCTGGTTAAGTACCCCATCAGCCATCTCCTGAGGGGGGATGTCTTAGACCTGAGGGGGTGAGAAGAAATCACACACACACATATATATATGAACAAATAGAGTGTTAACACTATATACGTACTTGCTGTGCTTCCCTCTGCCTGACACCACCTCTAGACATGCACTGCCATCAGGGTGGTCCCTGGACAGGGTGCGCACAAGGGACCTAGCATCAATATAGTATATATCAGTAATATAACAATATCTATATAGTAATATACATATATATATATTATAGTTGTCTCTGGACAGGGTGCGCACAAGGGACCTGACATCAGTATATTGTTAAGTATATAGTATATGTACTGTATTGTATAATCGGTTTCTCTGGAGAGGGTGCGCACATGATATACACCTGATAGCTGATGTCACCACTGGCTCTGCCTCTGCCACCGTGTATCCATGTACTGTCGTATATATATATATATATATATATATATACCTCCTCATACCGATATATATGAAAGTGTTATATACCTAATAGCGGCTGTAACTACGGGCTCTGCCTCTGCCACCGTGTATCCATGCAGGTCCACAGACACAAGGCCAGACTTGGATAGAGCGTCAGACATCCTGAGGGGTGAGGGCGAGTTAACATAATACAATGAACAGTCATGACATATGCATAGTCTCATCCAAGAGGTCTGTCAAAATATCCCTACATGATACGTACACACAGACATCTCATACCTAACTCCATATATCACACCCTTACCTATACCCCTTTCCAGTCTGACTGGAGAGCTCATATGACTAACTAATTACACATTTACGTTCAGACTATATTGAATATATTCCTCAATACTTCTACACTTGTCTTACCTGTCCCCCTTCCTAGTCTGTCTGGACAGCCCTGCCCTGCCCACAGCCTGGGTGGCACGGCCTAGGCCTGTATTGAGAGGTACATTTGCATATGTATATACATATTCATATATATATATAGAGAGAGAGGGTGGCACGGCCCAGGCCTATGTTAGAGGATACTATACATATACTATACAAACACTATAATCTATTTGTATATAAATACTGTGCATACATCACTATAGCCCTGCCCACAGCCTGGGTGGCACGGCCCAGGCTTGTAGGAAGAGGTACTTATATATATATATATATATATATATATATAGAGAGAGAGAGAGAGAGAGAGGCACGGCCCAGGCCTGGGTGTTAGAGGTATATATATAATATCTACTGAACATGGGTACCCGAGTGGGTCTCTATACAATAGTGGGTATACATATCCTAATATAATCATATACTCATACATACTCACCTCCTAACGACACCCTCCCGTCTTGAGCTGTGGCCCATCTCTCCTCGGCAGTCTGTCTGGCAGAGCGGGCTCTGGAGGCTAGGATGAGATAGAGCATCTCTGTAATATTTGTACCATTCCTTAAATACTATACAGTATATAGACTGCTGCCTTACCTAGCACCTGTCCCTTCCTCTCAAAGTACTGAGAGGCCTTGGGTGACTCCTCATAGTGCCTGGGGTTAGTATGGGGATATTCAACACAAAGTGTATGTATATATAGTCATATACAATTGAGGAAAAGGCATACATATAGATGTAAATGTATGCACTACTCTCTCTATACAAACACATACCTGACTAGGTTCATGCACTTGTTGTATGCCTTGGTCAGGGCAAGGGCCTCGGCAAAGATGACACTCCTTGTTATGAGAATGAATATACATGTCCATATTCAGTTTCTTAGAGACTGATACAATACATATTAATTATGATTAGGACATTAGTCAGAGCAAGGGCCTCAGCAAAGATGACAGACCTGATATATATGAGTCATAATTAAATACTATAACATAGTACTATAATACTAGGTACTGTATGACACGAAAAACATACATATGGTACATATATAGTATATGAATGATATCAGGGCAAGGGCCTAAGGAAAGATGACAGACCTGGTTATAGGGTATAACAATGATAATAATGTGAGAGAGAATAACTATATATGTATATATATATGTACATATATGTACAGGGTCTCGGCAAAGATGACATACACGCACAATGTCAAGGGGGTTCAACTAGAACAATAATTCTGTATTATCTGTCAATCATCAGATTATCCTGCCTTATCCTGGCAGTTCACTGATCGATACACATAGTGTTTACATGTATGCATACACCATATCTATACTTCTCCTACCTGTCAATCATGAGGTTGTCCTGCCTAATCCTGGCAGCCAGGTTGGGTGGTAGGGAGCTGGGCAGAGAGGGTAACTCTTGAGAGAGGTACCGAGAGGTACTGCCAATGCCAAACTCTCTCTCCCTCTCTCTCTCCCTCTGCCTGTCTGCCTTGTTACGCTGGGTCGGGCCATACTCAGGGACAGTCTGATATAAGGATAGTAATATAAGGATGCTTAATGTGTACATAACATATATATATGTATGCTGGGTCGGGCCATACTCTGGCACAACAGACTATGGTTAGAGTACTAACATATGAGGTATATATTTATATGAGGAGAGTAATACATGTGTGTACCTGTATATGTGGTAAGTGTATATATACATATATATATATATGTGTGTGTGTGGGTGTGTTAGTCTGTGTGTGTGGCCATACTCAGGCACGACGGCCCATGGTCAGAGCAGAAAATACACAGTGTTAGTAGAAAGCAATATGAATAAAATAGAGACGTACTGGTTGGGGCCATACTCTGGCACAACGGTCTATAGTTAGAGTGCATATCTAAATATCTTTGTGTATGTATGTATATATATGGGTATAGGTAGATGGGATACATTTTCACTATATATACTATACATACCTCAAGGTGGAATGTCTGCCTATATATCCAGAGATCCCTATATATACATGTATACCTATTTATACATAGATCCCAATATATAGTGTACCCACAGAAATACGAACTGGGACAAATTAGTCTTCTACATAGAGTACACATACCTCAGGGTGGTGGAATGTCTGCCTCTGCCTGTCTCTCTCCTGTGCCTGTACTAACTCAGCCTCTCTCTGTCTCTGTGCTTCTCTCTCCCTCTCCATCTCTCTCTCCCGCTCCCACATCTCATTGACCCTTGCAGTGGCTGCCTGACCATCTGAAGGTGAGGGTATATACATATATTTATATATATATATATGATGATGAGAGACACTTATATTGCTGACCATCTGGGGGTGAGGGCATATGTGCAAAAATATGTCAAGACAGAGAGGAAGAATTACAGCAAGAGTATGCATGGAGGCGGTGACATACTAAGCCTGGTGACACTCACCTGCTGCCGTTGCAAATGGATCAACCCCATATCCAGCCTGATAATGAGACCATAATAGACTCTTGAAGATTGTAGGTTGATGGCGCAATATCACAGAAATATAGTAACAATGAGGGGGTCCCATATACCTGGCGGATGGCGCTCTTTGAGTTTGCGTACTCCTTCTCTCTCTCTCTCTCCCTTTCCAACTCTCTCTCCCTCTCACGCTGCTGGTAGAACTGTTGGTGAGTGGGACTAATTCGTGTTTACACTATAACTATAGTATATATACTTACTCTTTGGGTGAGAGGGACTCATATACCTCGGGGTATTCCTTATATATAGTATATGTACATACCTCCTTTGCCTGCTGTGTCTGCTCCCACTCACTGGGGGCATCCTGAGTGTGAGGTATATGCAAAGATAACAGATATATATATATATATATACACATATATATATACAGATATATAGATATATTCCACACTCACCGGGGGCATCCTTAACATAAGTATACGTAAATATATATACATATATATATGCATACACGGGGGACATCCTGGTATGAGGTATAGACAATCACATATGAGTATCTACATACACCCAGAGAGACATTTGTTGATCTTACTTGGTGCATTCAAAAACATACCTCCTTGAATGTGAATGTCTCCGGCTCTAAGAGATTCACAGAAGGCGGGAGGATGTCATCTGTGAGTGAGGGTAAGACTCCCATGGTGTATATAGAGATATATATGTATATACTGCATGAACCTTGACCTTGTGAGGGTAGGACTCACATAGTGTATGACACACATATATACGTAATCGTATAAAATGCATATACCTTCCTCATATGCCTCTCCCTCTGCCAGGCTGAGCATCAGCAGGAAGGACCTGGGGTGGGTGTATACACTTGAGTAAATATATAATATATAATATATATACTATATATACACTACCGTAGCAGGAAGGACCTGGGATGAGCATAATACGTCATATATACATACAGAGAGCATGGGAACAGGTATATATATATGTATATATGACTGAGCACCAGCAGGAAGGACCTGGGGTGGGTTCGAATATATATATATAATGAATAGTAATATATGGGACATGAAGGACCAAGGGGTTGGTGCGTATTATGTATATGTGCAGTATAGGAGCATCCACCTCCCACATATACCTCATCCTCTCTCTCTCTATATATATATGTATCTATATGTATGTACCTAGCCTCCTCCTCTTTCCATATGTGGCCATATAGGCACAAATACACATACACACACATATATATATAGATGTGGATGAGTAAACACAATAGTATACATTCACTCATATGCATATATACCTTGCCTCCTCCTCTGTCTGTGCCGACTGTGCCACATCAAACACAACAGAAGGGTCGATGCTCTGGGATGAGGTACTTAGAATACATGGGGGGGGGGGGGGGGGGGGGGGGGGGGGGGGGGGGGGGGGGGGGATTCGTATGATAAACAGCCCAAGACTCGGTACTACGTGGAGATATAGCCAACATACCGTCCGCCATCTCTTTGTAGCAAGGCAGAGAACAGTGCTAGGGTATGAGCACCACAGCAGAGCGTTTCAGAGGTACATGGATACATCGGCGTAGTTTTTCGACGCATTTTCAAACTCAGATCACACCATTTCCAAAAAGAACCAAGAACCAAGAAGCATACTAGGCCTAAGTGTTCCTTAATACCACTAGGCCTATACAACCACTTCAAAGACGTTCAATTCACGATTTACTTCACAAATACAGATTACAACACATCAATCCTATCATACACTAATCATACAATTCCTCTCCCTCTCCCTAGTCTCTCTCTCTCTCGCTCTCTCTCTCTCTCTCTCTCTACATTGCCATACACGAGTCGGGCCTCGGTATGCACTTGCACCTCTCATTGATCAGTCTCTCCCTAAGCTCGGCCTCTCTCGCCTGACTGTAAGCGCTCTCCTAGCTATATAATAATAAAATAATCTACATAAGTGTAGAGAGTTTGACAGAAGGAGAGATATATACTGCCTGTGTTGCCACAGGCTCCTCTTCCAATGTAAGTGATGTATGTTTGTATATACATACATATACCAATATACATACCTATATAAGTATATAAAAGATACTATATTCTTAACATGACATATTACCTGTGATGCTGCAAGATCCTCTTCCAGCGTGGCCTTGATCCTCTCCAGCTGAGGGTGAGTATAAACATGAACAGAGACATAGAGAAAGAGAGAGAGAAAGACAGTGTGCTTGAGACAGAGAGAAGCAGTGGGGGATTGAGCGAGAGTTGTATTGATCCTCTCCAGCTGAGAGTCAGATACCTACATATTCATTCATCATACATATGGAGTATATTACTACCCATACCTTCCGTGTCTTGTTCCTCTCCTGTGACAGCAGTTCAGACAGGTTCTCCTGCTCAGCCTGGGCTATGACCCTGCGAGATAAGAAGGATACTTGATATACTGTGGTATATATGTATACATATATACCGATAGATAGATACATGGAGTTCACTGCGACCCATGAAATATAGATTAGACTCTAGTATAACAGGTATATTCAAATAGTACCTTCTAGTGTTCAGCTTCTCATCCAACTCCCCAATACGGAGGGCTCTCTCCTACAGTGAGGACAGAGGGAGTGGGAGAGGGAGAGGGAAGGGGAGAGAGAGAGCAAGGGCTGAGTAGTTGCAGCGACATAAAGAGGCTGACCCACCATATGAGTGCAAATAGAAGCTACACGAGACACACAGAGGGGTTTTGAATGGGATCTGACCTCCAAGTAGTATATCCAATGAAACATTCATCCTGTCTATACACGCTACATATACCGTATGCACACCTCCAGGTCCTGAGACTGTATGTACAGGGTCTCACTCAATCTGGGTATATATATCTATATATCATTATATTATACTCTCTCCCTATATGTATATACATGTATATACCTCTAAGTCCTGAGACTGTATGGACAGGGTCTCAGTCAGTCTGGTGTTGGTGTCAGTCAGTTCACTCAACTCCTCTCTCAGTTGGCCTGGGATCAATGACAGAGGAGAGGTGGATAGTATAGATAGAGAGAGAGACTCAACGGAGAGGGAAGAGAAGACATTATAACGCACGGAGAGAGGTGGATAGCAGAACAGAGACAGAGAGTTCTCTCAGATGACCATGGCGATATTAGACATCGATAGAGAGAGAGATAGAGACAGAGAGAGAGAGGGAGAGAGACTCAACTCCAACAATTGGTCTGAGTCCAGGATGTACATACTCACCTATACCATCTCTCTGCCCTTGTCCATATGTATATATATATATACATTTGCCATAATCCCACTATAATACTAACCATGAGAGTACAAAGAGACTATACTCACCCATCTGAGCCATCTCCTCTGCCCGTGTCCACATCTGGGAGCCCTCTCTCCGCATGCCTCTACCCTAGAGGTTAGAGAGGTATATACTAACACATGCAAATACAGGCGTAGACTGGGGAAACTAGGGTACTGACAAGTCACTGTAATAGTAACACCCACCACAATACTCACCCTTCTCTCCATAGTCCCTGGTAGTGGGGATGTCGAGAACCGGTTCATCTCTCTCTCTGTCTCTCTCTGTCTCTCTCTCCCTCTTTTTGTCTCTGTCTCTGACTCCAAGTCTACTCTCTCAATAACCTAAGGAGGTCACAGTTGCCTGTACTACTCAGTAACCGGCTAGCAAATGACCCAGAGTGGTAATAGAAGGACTTTAGCACCTATGGGAGCAGTGGCCAGCGCCACAGGTGCAGGTAGAGAGTGGCTTGACTATCATATGTCAGTAGTACATACATCTTCTTCCCACTGCACCCCTTTGTTTTTGTATCCTGTTTTTGCTCATTTGACAAAAAGGGTTTGCTTTCTCTATACCCAATCCCAATACCTCTCTTCACTTCAGCTAGGGGCCTATATGGGTCCTGAGGCTGACTTCGAGCCCGAGTTAGGAGAGCTCTCGGTGTCCACGGAGATGTCGGAGAGTGTGGGGGATGAGATAGGTGTGTGGGATGCCCCCAAGGGTGTGTTCTATATATGTATCTGGATACACTGTGACCATATGTTGGATATTGGGGAGTCTATCCATTCATATGTGATCCAATTTGTCTCACATATGTATTTGGTTATACATAATGGGTTTGTGGATCCTTGAAGCGTATTTCCGGGGCAATACTGTTTCAGTGTAGCCTTCGCAGATTCATATGATACCGTGCTCTCTCGCCACTATATATTTGGAGAGCTTAACATTTTTCTTATAACTTCCTCGTGATCACTTGGCCTTCTATGCCCTCTCTCTCACCCCCCCCCCCCCCCCCCCCCCCCCCCCCCCCCCCCCCCCCCCCC
>BDIP01000949.1:0-13395 GCA_003568945.1 Kipferlia bialata
AAAAAAGACTAAAGCAGCAACCCCCCCCCCCCCCCCCCCCCAATCATAGTACAGGGTTGGTTCCTATGTACGCTGCTTTCGATAGACATGACATCTAGATATGGTGTATGCCTCACTTCAGGGTGATCTTGTGTTGGAGGAGGCACCTCTGCTGCGGGTGAAGAGGTGAGAGTGCTCTACCCACAAGATTCGACGTGACTATCATTGTAGTATGAATATCTATGCTCTCCTTTCATTCTCACAACCAGCACAGATGAGACCATCCAGGCCCCCTTCTCTCTGCTGACAGAGAGGGAGCAGGGGCTGTACATGGAACTGGAGGACGTGCACAGGTGCTGCACTCCCAACTCTATTCACTACTCAGTTCTGCTATCCGTTGTATGTCAACATTAATAGTATTTACAACTTCTCTCTCTCTCTATATATATATGTTATGCCGAAAGTCACTCTTCGCGAGCTCTATGTCAGGATGCAGTTTCGTATCAGATCTCTCTTCTCACTCTCAGGGCAAGTGGCGGACCCAAGACCCCTGAGGGCATATGGAAGACCAATGCATACTCAGCCCTTGATGGAAACTCACATGTGTTCCACATCATATCTAGGTACATACCCAGTCAGTGTGTGACTACTGTTATGATACTCCTCTCTACTACTTCTCCTTCTGTGCTAATCTGTTATCACCTCGTGTCCTCTCCCTCTTTCCCCCAGGTTCAACCACTCCTGTGCCCCTAACCTCATGATGAGCTACCCAGAGGACGGGAAGGTGCGATGTATGGGCTATACTGTCTACTATTCTTTCCCTTTCTCTCTCATATATATCTCCCCTCACCCCCAGCACCTGTGCATGTGCCGCATGGCTGTGGACGTGTGTGAGGGGGAGGAGCTCACACTCTGCTATGCCGACCCATGGTATGGCATCCATCTCATTCCTGTGATCTAATTTCATACTTCATACTTCAATCCAGTATTTGCCACACATGCGTTCATGTAAGGTATCTAACTGAACAGGGAGTGTCGTGCCGACCGCCAGTCCACCCTATCTCGCTATGAGTTCACATGTGGATGTCAGGTCAGGGGGGAGTATATACATCAAACCTTTTGCTTTCATAGTGATCCCCCTTGCCCCCCCCCCCTTCCCTCACCCCCAGGTGTGCTCCCTGTCAGGTGATGCCCATGTCCACAGTGACACAATGAGAGAGAGGGCAGGCGTCATCAAGGGGATGGTACGGAGGTGGCATAGTACTTCACTGACAGATACCGGTCTGGTTTATTGGTATCGACTCACCCCCAGCTTGGAGAGGGTCTGTCCAGGCGACTCAGCATGACGTCCCCCCAGGAGCTCCTAGACGAGGTGGAGGAGGTGGGTCATATAGTATTGTATCTCATTACTAGATAGTCTCACGGTCATCTTCAACTAACGTCTAGTACCTCGAGATATACCGCACTGAGCTTGGATGTGACCCCGCCATGCCCTTCGTGTGAGTGGCTGTCCTATAGCGATTCATGGGCACTATATGGTGTTTCCTGTTCATCAATTGTGTCGATGTAGTGATTCATCAGTTGTGCACCTATATTTGGACTCCATGACTCTATATCTCACCTCAGGCTTGAGCGTGCCTTGGTGACTGCTCTTCTGTGTGGAGAGCCAGAGTGGGCACAGAAGTATGCAGACGAGGCACTAAGGGTGAAGGTGTGAGTTACTAAACAGTTCTGTCGTCTATTGTAACCTTATTGTAATAATGGGAACGTCCCCTCGACGTGATACCTCTATTCTCATGTCCAGCTGTTGTGTGAGGGAGATCACCCCGGTGTCCAGAGGTACCGGAGATACGCTGAGGTATGCATAGTTAGATATTTTTTAGATATTTCTATATCACCAAGGATACCTCTCATCTAGTTCTTCTATCCCACCGCAGTGTCCTTCCACCCACCCTGGTGCTCTCACGATGGGGGTAGGGCCTAGCGATGACAGGTACCGGTAACACACATACATTTCTATCAAACATTCTATTATTGTATAAGTGGTATGTATTTGGCTAACCCTAGTATTAGTAGAGTTCATTCGGCCAATCCACGTGAAGTTGTGGACACTCCAACAGACAACCCCTTTGAAATTGTCACTATAGAGGATGACCGACTGGGAGTAGTGGCTACCAGAGACATTGTCAGGGTGGGGTACTGCTATACATAACAAACTATAGTGTAGTGATATGGTCGTCATAGATCGGTGTCCATTACTGACTACCTAGGGAGAGTTGATTCTGGAGGAGGCACCTGTTCTGTCCCTTTCTAGTGTGGCATGTAGACTGGGAAAGAACTCAGGAGCTAGGTGAGTCGCCTATCACTACACCGGAGAGGTCTATGTGTTCTAAAGAGAACCCCATATCCTATTGCACTAACCTCCAGCATTGGTTCACTCATCCTGGAGCGTCTGTCCTACAATGTGTCAGCTGATAAGAGAGATGGGTTCTGGGGCCTTAGGAGGGACATCAGGTGCATGAGTCTTCATGATTACGCGGCATTACTTGTCAAGTCCTGTATAATTATGTATATTGTCTTCTATTCTGTGTCCTTACCGCCAACCCCAGTCCCATCGGCACCGCTGATGCAGCTGAGAGTGTGTATGAGTGCAACAGGATGGCTGGGGACGGCCAGAGTCAGAACATATACCTGCTCGGCTCAAGGTGAGTTGTTATATGCTGTGGACTGCTCTTCATACTCAGTACGCATCTATGTGCACCTTACCAACTCTTGATACCAGGTTCAATCACAGCTGTCTCCCCAATGTGATCAACCTGGACATGTCTAAGGAGGTATCAAACTCTACACGTATATATCACTATATGTATCACACTGTGGTCACCGTACACTTGATTGAGAGTGATATTGAGCGGTATAGTGAGGGATATATAGTGAATCATCTGTCTGACCGCCCAGCACCACATGTCGTTCCGAGCCCTAAGAGATATAGAGGAGGGAGAGGAACTGACAGTGTGCTACTTTGACAGTCGTGGGAACCTCACGTACGTACTTGAACTATTCTATGTCCATAACGTGTTATGGTTTCTTTCTGCCCTGATGTCAGTATGGATCAACACGAGAGAGAGTCCAAGCTGATGGAACTGCGTGGCGTCAGGTACGCATCTCACCCATGATATATCTCCCATTCACACTGTGTCAATATCATGCTCTGTCTCACTCAGCGGGTGTGGGTGTGAGCTGTGCTCTCTGTCTGGGTCTGCCCTGAAGAGGAGTGCCAAGAAGAGACTGCACATGCAGGCAATATACGACAGTATGGGTAACCGAGACCAAGAGCAGCTGGCCAAGCTCCAGGAGGTATGGAGAGGTGTCAATCTCTGCAGCGAATGACAACACACCTAGTTGATAGGAGTGGTAGTGTACTGGCCTACTAGGGCCTTCATGGGTCTAACCTCAGCTGATTGCCTTCATCGAGGAGGATATGCAGAATCCTCACCAGGCCTTTGAAATGTAAGTGAATTGTTATGCAATTGATAAGTGACTGTGAAGTGAATGTATGTAGCTATCACATGTGTTATTATTCTTACCCCAGCCATCACCGGGCCATGTTGGTGTCTCTGGACAGCGAGCCAGATGCTGACTCTGCAAGATTCCACGCGACACAGGCGCTGAGGTGCAAGGTGAGCTATATTACAGACTGTCAGGTTGGAAGAACCGCCACCTTCTGCTATGGTCTTTGTGCAATCCCAAAGCTGTACTGAGTGTTACTCTCTGACTTCCAGATGCTGTGCGAGGGAGACCACGCTGGTCTACACGCCTACAAGAGATGGGCAGAGGTATGTTGGAGACGTGTCATTAGTTCTCAGCCAGTACTTGTTCCTTTTGGGGAGTCAGACTCTGTCTATTGTGTCACTATTGAATACATACCCAGTGTTCTCACCCAGTGTCCATCCCTTGCCCATCCTACACTGCCGTCGGAGACAGATGCTAAGGTACTGAGCATCCATGCTGTGGATAGTTGTCTTACATATCAAGTGGACTCATGAAGACCCCTTTCCCCCACCCCCAGCCACTGGACTTCCCGTATGTTAGTAGGGACCCTGAGGTATCCTTTGCCCATGCGCTGAGACAGCATGAGGAGGAGGTAGAGGAGAGGGAGAGAGAGGAGAGAGAGGCTAGGGCCATGGAGCAGCCGAGGTGTGTAATATCTCACTATGTGTGCCTCAGTGTTTCTGATTATAATATGAACTATCGTATGCAGTCTAACACTAGTAAGAAGGGCGGAAAGGGTCGGAAGAGAGGTCAGAAGAAGGGAAAGAAGAAGGGAAGAGAGGAAGAGGAGACTCTGACGAAAACTAGTAATATGAGTGTTTATAGAACCATGTCAATGTGCAAGTATATATGTGTTTAACAGACCTTGGCACTACATCATCATAGAATAGAGTTAACGTTCTATTGTTGATACGCAAGTTAGTAGGGAAAGAATCTCTCAGTACATAGACTGAGGAAGAAAGACAATGTTCCAACTGAACATTATACATACACAAAACCACTATAACAGGTGGGTAACTCACAATCATCTCATAGGATGTGACACACCACCGGTTGTCTCCGCCTCACACTGCTATATCAGTACCATGAGGCGGGATGACAAGTAATACTAGTAAATATGATAGGAATAGGATAGGGACTGCCGCATTGCAGTCCCTCAGTCCTATTAGGAATCTCACGTAGGAGTACAGGAGTATCCCCGTCAAACAGCACTGCCACTACTATTGGCAGCGCCTGACAGGGAGGGACGGAGCGGAGCTAGCTGTGTATGACGCTGACTAGCACCACTCCGTTAACCTTGCTGTGTGTGGTGTCTACCACACGTACATGGAGGCAGTCGCCCACTGTCCCAACCTCATCCATAACCTTGGGAGATGGAACAGGGAGGTAGGAGGTAGGAGTGACTGGGACACTATCGAGGGATGCCTCGGCTAGATGGTGGACATGGGACTTAGGGGAGGGGGAGTGGCCGAGGATGAGACTAGGTGTTGCTGGAGGCGTCTCGATCCCATCCACCTCCGTCTCCTCCCCTCTTTGGCTGTGGCAATCGGTGAGCAGGCCGATGTACTCGTCGTGTATGGCCTCAAACTCAAGAGAGGCCTCTGTAGGGGGCAGGGCCTCGTGAGACGTGTGGAGAGGAGGACTGGAGGGAGGGACGGCAGACACTACGCGGTCACCCCAGATGTAGCGCTGATGTGAGAAAGTAGTAACCTCCTCGTACAAGTATAGAGTGCCGACTGACAAGAGTATACCTGGTTGCTCTTGAGGAGTGCGTGTGAGTGCTTGCACACTGTGACGTGCCCCACAGGGGACACACCCTCCAGGGTGCGGGCATGGGTGGGGGCAAGGCCAAACACCTCGTAGCACACACGGGTGCGACCCAATACACCTGGGGGTAAGAAGGAACGGTGGGAAATGAGTTGTGCATTGGTCCAAAAGAAAACACCCACCTGCGAAGCCGGGCCCTATGGCCAGTCCGCATCTGACAGAGAGATCAGCCTCGACTGTCTCAAATACATCCAAGGCACACTGCAGCATCTCATGGGTGGCCTAGGGGGTGAGGGGGAGTGAGGGAGAATGGCCCGGTACATATGTATGTAGATAGACAGATGGAGAGTCCACCCACCTGGGTCATGGCCGACACGGCACAGGCAACATCCTGGACAGTGCTGTGATGCAGCTCCGAGACACGGAAGGGACGCATCAACTCATAGGCATCACCGACAGTCTTGATCTAGGAGTCAACGGTGAGGGGGGGGGGGGAGGGGGCAATATATCAATACATAATGCATCACTGCTACTACCGACACTGAGAGACTACCCGCCTACCTTTGTGACGCCTGAACCCTGGTACTTGTCCACTATACCATCGAAGGCCATGAACAACATGTTGAGCTGGTGTCAGTATCAGTATCAGTCCTATTATACCTGATACATACATATTATCTCACTATACTGATACTGATACTGATACCGAGGCCAGGAACAGCAATATCCCGTAATATACATATCAATATCCTCACCAGAGACACCACATCGGCCCCGTTCACCGAGCAGTAGTGGGTGAATCCAACGATGTCCAGCTTGGAGTAGACGCACAGAGGCAGGAACTGGGGTGAGTATATGGTGAGTATGTGTAGCTGTCAGTATCCATTGGAGACTAAGCGAGTAGTGCCCCTACCTCGATGCCGTTCTGCTGCATGATCCGGTGCTCACTAGGGGATGCCAGGTGGGTAAGCACTCGGTCCTCCTCCTCTGCCGCAGCGTCTGGGAACAGTACCACCACATCATCAGCCCCAGCGAGAGAGACACCAGGTGGAGTGGAGTGGGGAGGGCTGCCGCTGGGCGAGGTGCATGGTGACCCCAGGGGTGTGATGCAGGGTGTGATGCAGGGGGTGTCGCCAGAGGGTGCCATCTGCCTGCCATAGAGTGCGGCATACATGCTGGTGATGTATGCGTGCATCTGGGCCCGACAGAGTGGGGCCATGTCCTCAGACACAACGGGACTGTTCCCCCTCTCTACACCCTCAAAATGGGACCAGACCATGGCTATCAGGCAGGTGCGGTCGATGGCAACCTGGCGTCAGAGAGGACACTGCATCTACAACATGTAGGCCTACACATATGATACACCATGCAGTAGCTAGATACCTTTGCCTCGGGGCATGTTCTGATCCGGGCCTTGATCTGGCTGGTCATGCGGGTGGTGAGGGGGGGTAGTACCCTCTCCACTATGCCAGACATCATTGGGTCCAACAACCTGTTGAAGTATGCGCCACTAGCAACCCTGGATACAAGGACCTGGGGGTGAGAGGGAGGGAGAGTAAGAGAGAGAGAGAGAGACTGATACAACAAGGACCTGAGGGTGAGAGGGGAGGGGGGGAGATGGGGGATGGGCGCAGAAAAATATGCACCTTAACAATCAGAGAGGTAGAGATACATGCCATACATAGACTGGTAGAGAGTCCGTTGTTATCTACCATCTCTACTATGAACTGGATGCCATGATAAATCACTATATGATCACACATGTATACATACATACATACATATATCACCTTTGCTGCCACTGTCTCCACTATGAATCTGATGTTGAGGAAGAAGGATACCACTTGGGTGATGGCCTGCAGAGAGGCAAAGAGAACCACGAGGTTGCAGGCCCCGAAGAGCAGCGAGGACTCGATAGACACGGTGTACAGTACAGCTGAGGTGAGGACTCACATGGGTCATGTATACAGGACAGAGCCCAAAGGTATAGGGTGGAGCAACGACTAAGACATATTGGTATGTACCCCTCTTCCGACAGAGGCGATACCTGATGCTGGCAGGTAGTAGCACACACTGAAGAGCAGCACAGGAAGGGCAACAGTAGCGGGGAGGGCAAACAGGGTGATGTATGCCTCGAGGGTAATGAGGAATGGACACACACTCATGAGGGCGTCCAGCATAGTGTGGATAACCTCGGTAGACGGGTCTAACTGGGGTGGGAACATTGTATACATGCTTGGGAGTGTAAGAGATGCTACAATCAGGCTATTGACAGGACCGACCACACTCATATCTGAGACCGTACCTCTACGTGGGCCAGTATATAGGCCGCAGTGTACACCACTCCTGCCAGACCCAGCACCACGACTAGCTGGCAGCACCCATTCACAACACGCCCGTTTAGGTACGACCTCTGAGGGTGAGGTATAGCTGGTCGGACTGACTCTACTGGGGCGATCACAGCTCCACTTACCATCCATCTCTCGTAAGGCCACTTTCTCTGACGTCCTGTTCCGTCAACGCCTAGTGCCCTGGTCGTCAGTACTATTAATATGGGTAAGCTTGCATAGAATGTATGGCGAGGCATATAGTCACCAGTGATGGCACCACGGACCTCAGTATGGACGCACAGCACGAGTGGATGCCAGCCCCATAGGTCAAGAGATGCGTCCCTATCCTGAGGACTGATACCACAGCCACCAGCCTGGCACTGTGCTTGAGGCCTATGAAGTTCCACCTGACACTCTCCAAGAATGGATACCGGGCAAAATCCACCCTGGGTTGAGAATATAGCCAAAGTGAACACGAAATAACAAGAAGCGTCATGATAGACATCCATTCACCTATTGGAAATGTCATAAGCGAAGAATGAGCACATGAATGCCTGGAGACAGAGGAAGAAGAGCCCAACACCCTTCTGGCTCTCAGTCTGAGGTCAACATGAGACAGTGAAATAGAAGGATACAGCAACACTGTCTCCAATTGGAAGAGTCAACCACAAAATCTTCAACAATCATACATATACCTTGTGCATGGAAAAGATGCTCAAGAGCGGGTTCCGTGCATAGTCGGCGGTGAAACACAGCCTGCGATGAGGTGAAATGACATGTAGGATGGAAGCCATACTGGGACTCCCAATATAGAACAATCGGAAATGCTATACAGGGATGCCTATGTGTGAGGCTACCTGCTGATCTGGGGGATTGCCTTGAGCAGCAGCATGAGAGTATCCGTCTTGGACATCCTGTCAGGGGAGGGTGCAGCAGCGGCAGGACGCTGCACGGTTGGTGACTCGGGCCCACCCTCTCTCTGGGGTAGGCTAGGGCCTCTGACGTGTCTTGGCTTGGCCTCCAATGCCGAGGTCACACCACGCAGGCCATCAGCGAGCCTACGGTTAGAGAGAGCCAGGATACTCGGCAGATCAGATGCCAATATATATATCATGACTGCACATGCACAATAGGGATAGTCACCTGTAGAGCGGGGAGTCCTCGGGGATACATGAAGACAGCCTCTCAAGAGCCTCTACCAGTGTTCTGTCGACTCTGGCCACCCTCTCCGACACGCTAAGGTGGCCAACGGTAGGCGTTGGGGCAAGAATACCACCACACCCACTGCTCTCTGATGCCTCGGGTTCAGACACACACACACACTTCATACCGGACCCAGATATCCCAGAGCCTGCGGAGTCACACACTGTGAGTGGGTGGAGGGTGGGGCCAGTCTCGGGGGGCTGCAGGGAGGATAGGGACGACGAGTCCTCCCCGTCCACTGAGTCTAGGGACCCAGAGTAGTTGGGGATGCCGGCATAGAAGGCTGAGTCCGACTCAGAGTCTGATGTCCCCTCACCGCAAGGCAGCACATGCTCATACATGTCAATAGACACCTGCCGCACAGGGAGGTGGTGGTAGGAGGCAGGGCAGACACCCTCCTCAGGGGCACTGTCATGGTCATGGTCATGGGCGTCCCTCTCCAGAGGCAGACTCCCCATCGACTGCACCCTCAGCGTATGGGGCACAGAGGTGGTACGGACAGGAGACTCAAGGGGAGAGGGGTCGGAGGACTCGTCCTCGACATGGACAGGCCCCTCATGCACCGGGGCCATCTCACTGGGGGCACTGTACGCACCATTGGTACCACTAGGACCCTTAGTCCCGTGTGGGACACTGTCTCTGGCACCTCTGCAGGTATCGATGTCTCTGAGGGAGCTGTAGGGGCACTTCCCACCCCTGAAGTCAGCTAGACACGCATCCAAGTATATCATATAGTACACCATCTGCAGTGATACCGCATTATACATAAGTGGTCCCACCTGCTTGAGTCTGTGTACTGCCTGCTGTGCAGCCTGGCCACAGAGTGTATGCGGGCCTTGTCCTTGGGTAGGAGGAGGGGGGCCTCGAAGCTGGAGTGAGCAGAATGCACATGAACACATACACACACAGATAAGGGCACCTGGCGTTGATGACGTCCCAGGGTGAGTGCAGGATGGCTGCCACGGTCGTTATGCCAGTTGTGGATGCCTCCCTACCGCTGGAGGTGGAGGTCGAGCGCTCAGGTTCGCAGCAACAGCTGTCGCCTGGGTCAAGTGCCACGTGCATGGAGGCATCCACTCCCTCGGGCACCATCAGCTGGAGTGAGAGGACAGGTATGAATGGGGAGAGGTGTGGAAGATAATGAGCTCGCTAAGGGGAGGGGGGGGGGGGGGCATCCTTCAAAACCCATGCCATCGGGGGGGGGCGGGGGGGTGGGGGGGTGGGGGGGGGGGGGGGGGGGGGGGGGGGGGGATACCACTTGGGCAACAGGCTCCGCCACTATATAGTAATACTAGGTCTCGCTACACCCACTACAATACACAGCAATGTATATATACATGGTGTCGTATATGAATGGTACCTAATAGTGCACACCAGAGCACCCCTCTCATGTTCATGGACCCCCCCTCCCCTCACAATCACAGTACAACCACTGTATAGACTCAGTGGATGCTGCTGGGGGAGTACAGACTCTGCAGGGTGGGGGTATGCTCTATTGTGCTATGAATAGTGAAACCGGAAGGCGGTACCTGAACCCTTTTGTAGTTTTTGAATGTGAAGACATCACGGACACCGACCGTCGGTGACCGACGGTGTCACACCGTGATGTGTCACAGTGACCGTGATTCACGAATCTGCACTGAGGGCAGACTCCACTGTGGAGTACATTGGCTCTTCTTGTTTTCAGATGAGGATACCGCTATCCCCACTGTCGCATCACGTGATCTTACTTGGAACAGGCCCTGTTCAACAGGCAGTAGTCATATGATTTTTCAATATTTTTGAAGCCCTAACAGGCAGTAATCATATAATTATCAGTTCTTGTTCATCAATCTCCTCTTCAATTGGAAGCGATCGGGCAGGTTGCAAATTGCATCTTGCAATGTCTCTGATAGTTGCAGACTCTGCAGTGGACATGTGTGACAAACGGTTTGTCACAAACCCCGAGTGAAAGCACAAGTTTCCCTGATGTTCCGGAATTTCTCATCACTCTGGATCAAAATCTGAAGGTACCAATGGAACTTAACTGTATTCTGACAGAACATCTTCTCGTTTCTGGGACGCGAAGCCATATTCATGCTACCTTACCCCCAAATGCAACGCGACTCGCGTTACTAGAGGCTCACGTGTAGTAGTATTGCCAAGATGCTCTTAATACATGGAGACAAGTCCACACTGACAACCTATTCACGACTCGTGAATCACGAGTATATGGGTCATAAAGTATGGCACTTCAAGTCTCCCTTCAGGCCCTGAAGTTTCAAATGTAAGAGATAGCCCTGAATCAGAGCAATATCATATATTAGAGGTATAGTCTAATTTCTCGCCCTGGTAATATAAGCTGTATTTCTCCCCCAGTGACTTTGGTAGGTTCTACATAATCTAATGTCTTCAGACTAAAGAGCACTAAAGTTTAGTGCTCTTGTATTATACAAGTGGGTAGATTCTACTGGTAGAAGTTCTACCGTAGAACTTGAGCCTCAAGACTTGAGGACTTTACCATAATTAGTAAATATCTATTACCATAATTCCTAGCTATTTTGAAATAGGGTAGGCTTAGTGTACCTGAAGAAGGAGAGAGAGAGACTGTGTTACCCATATCGAGTGACCTTCGGACCTCCGTCGCCGGAGAAGATCGGACCTATCCCTCGGTCCATGGTATCCATAAATATGTTTGTATTATATTGATTTTTTTATTTATTTATTTTTTTTTTTTACATGATAGTGCTGGCACTATCATGCTGGGACATGAACGACAGTGTGCTTAGACTCCTAACTTAGGAGTCCTAAGATGCAATTGTAAGTGGGTAACAGTGTAACTTACGTAGGGTGTTTACTGGACTACAAAATTTCTTTTGGTGTTACAGTTGTACTAAGCTTAAAAGGGGCTCACAACACATATCTATTAAAATGCCGGACTCCAACTGACCAGCGTGACGGCCACTCCCACTCTCAGTTGGAGAGGAGGGTGGTGACTCACCAGCGTGACGCAAAGTGAAGACACTAAGCGTGACACAATCAAGAAGACTCTCTGAGAGGGTGATCCATCTCGACGGCTACATTGTCCATATACAATACGACCGCTACCACCCGCAGAGCCCCACCTATAGTGAACTACAACAACGTCTCGAGTCCTTCACGCCTAGAGATTCTGGACATGATGCAGCTTGGAAGAGGCCTGAGGTTGGATAGAGTCTCTATCTCTAATAGAGCTAGTCTCTCAGGTGTATGTATATGTACTATTGTATAAACACTGTGTAATATTGTATATATAATATATATACATATGTGTATGTCACGCTATATATACTGACCGTCCCTAAGGGCAGTTACACGTATGAGGTTGGGAGAGTGGCTACTACTAGTAGCCTACTAGAGATGCCGAGTCGGCATTGCCGACTATAGATATATGTACGTATATATATATAAATGTATATCACCGACCCTCAGGGGTCTTCGAGCCTTCCCAGGGTGGGAGTACTGCCCCTGCTGCCTCGGTCACCCCCGAGACTATGCAGCAACTGGTCCAGCTCCTTACCGATCAGGTAAACCAGTCTGTGGCCAACCTAGGCGCCCAGCTCGCTCAGCAGCTCGGTGGTAGGCGCGCAGGGAACACCCCTGCTTTGCCTAACATCTTCCCGGAGTACCTGGAGTGCTTTCGGTTTCGCGTTCAAGTCTCTCTGAGATTTGTGATATATAGTATAAGGAATAATGTCAGTAAACTATATACTAATAGTATATGACAGTATCATTGATACATATATCGGTCTATGTATATAGTCCTAAGTATATGTGACACATATTATGTATATGTATATACCTATGTATGGGAGAGTGGCTGACACCATAGCCTGCCGTTCGCCGAACGGTTCGGAAGTTGAGGTAGATCTTCTAGCCTATAGAGTGAGTGTTTGTAGGCATACATACATACACACACACACATATAAATGTATATATTTATGTGTGTGTGTGTGTGTGTGTGTTCTGGTACCTATGGATATATATGGAAAGGGAGTGACTCACATACACGATATCCTGATCAATACATTCTACCAGACAATCAAATCATATGTATCAATATCATTTTTACGTGTATAATACAAGGTGTATCTATCTCATACCTACACAGATGTTGTTTTGGTCGCGGAGTAGAGAGAGAGGCTCAGTAGAGAGGGAAAGAGAGAGAGAGATAGATAGGTTGTGTAGGACCTACACTGTAGGTAAGACTCAGCCGGCACTGGAGAGAAGGTGTGTAGAGAGAGAAAAGAGTGTATATACATCTACGGAAAAGAGGTAGAATGCATAGTACTCGATCTTATACTAGCAAGAGAGAGTAACATCTGATAGAACGTGGGCGTCTATAACGCGATTGCAATGGTCACAATATATACATATACCTATGTATACCATTAATAGTGATCACAGTGTAATTAGTTCACGACTGAAAATGAGTAGTACCGTCTATATAACTACAAGCACTATACATCATACAATACGTCTTACCTGCACATAAATGTGAGTCTTTGGTCGCTGTGGGCAGACACCACTACGAAAACCCAGTCAC
>BDIP01000951.1:0-13383 GCA_003568945.1 Kipferlia bialata
GATGGTTTTTTTTTTGTTTATCCCCCCCCCCCCCCCCCCTCACCCAGTCTGTGTGTGCCTCTCTGACCAGTGTCCAGACAGAGCTGGAGACTGTCAAGGGAGCACTGGCCAAGGAGACACAGGCACGGGCCGCAGATGCTGCGTCCTATCAGGCCCTGCTGTCCCAGGCCAAGGCAGATGCAGAGGCGGCAGAGACCACGTTCAGGGAGAGGATAGCATCTCTGGAGGGGCAGGTAACATACGAAAATGTGGCGTGTATCCCAGTGCTGTGTCTGTAGTGCCTAAATGAGTAGTGTATCATTAGAGTATGATTAGTGTATGATACTATATGATACCTACTCTTCCTGACCTGTCCAGCTAGATACACTGACAGCTTCTCTGGCTGAGAGAGAGAGAGAGACAGGGGGGCCTACTGCAGAGGCCGCTGATCAGGTGTGTGTGCATGAGTCTGTGTGTCTGTGTGGGTGTTTGTGGTGTGTAGGTGTGCAGACACTCTTAGCGATGAGTGTTTGGGTATAGCAGGCTGTGAGACATGCCATAGGGCAGGCTGGATACATAGCATGAGTGGGGTGTATACGTGTATAGTTGGGCATATATGTATCTGCATTGACTTATCTCTTATGCATAGGAGAGAGAGGCCCAGGAGAGGGAGAGAGAAAGAGAAGAGCACAGAGATGTTGTGACCCAGCGTGACCGCCTTGCCGCCCTCCTGGCAGAGACTGAGGCCCAGAGAGACACCCTTGTGGGGGAGAGAGACACTCTACTTGGAGAGAGAGACACTGTAGTTAGGGAGAGAGATGCTCTGGTTAGGGAGAGGGAGACCCGATCCACTGCTGACACTGCCACTGCCACTGCCACTGCCACTGCTGATACTGCCATGGACGGAGGGGCCAGCCAGACTGTGGTACCTACCGACACAGATGTGTCTGCATCTGAGGGAGGTGAGGGTGGGGCCCTGGCTCTGCTGGAGGGACAGCACAGGTATGCACACACTGATACTAGTATGTAGTCAGGTGTATACATGCATTGATAGAGTTGGTGTCTGTGGTGTGTAACTGTGGATATATATACATTACAGTGCTGTGTCTTATGTCAGGGCGCTGCAGCAGGAGAGGGACTCCCTGCGTCTGGCCCTGGACACGATGCAGACAGAGAGGGAGAGAGAGAGAGAGGTGGCCCAGACCCAGCTGGACAGACTGACCCAAGGGGAGGCAGCCCAGACACAGGAGCTAGACCAGCTCAGACACCTCACAAGGACACAGGTGGGTGGTGTGTATAGGGTAGATGCGGATACCAGTATACAGTGTATAGATGTACATAGACATACTCATATATTGTTATTCTTGTTATAGACATCTATTCTCAGCTCTGACATCCAGCAAGAGCGTCTGGAGCGTCTCACCCAGACTGACCAGGAGAGAGAGGGGGCCAGTGCCACCCAGCGCCAGACCCTGGAGTCCGTCCAGGCCCAGCTGGCATCTGTGACATCATCCCTTGCATCGGTGACATCAGAGAGGGACAATGCCAAGAGACGGCTGAACCGAGAGGCCGAGAGACTGAAGGAGAGAGAGGCCCAGCTGGTCAAGTATCAGGAGGTACAGAGGATGACATTCTCAGGATATGTATGAACTTGGTATATATATGCTTACATAAATGCTCTACTGTATACTACCTACTGTACCTCTGTAGTATCCGTGTCTATACTGACTGACCACAGGTCAGCAAGAGACAGATTGCAGCCTTCCGCCGGCACATTGAGACTCTCACTGGGTGGCGCATCACCCCAGTCAAGAGAGGGGTGCAGGTATCATCAGTATCAGTATCAGTATATATATCAGTATCTATGAGTCAAGAGAGGGGTACAGGTGCGGGGAGATGCTATGGACAGTGTGTATATGTGTGTGTACTTATACAGTGATTGGTACATCAAGTGAGGGGTGCAATTGCGTGTATACACAAGTAATTCTGCAGGATAATTCTCTCTATACCCATGTATTTGAATCACAGCTCTGTTTCACAGGAGTATACATTGTTCCATCTTGTTGTATCGTTCATGTGTGTACTGTTCGGTAGGCAGTTGCCGTGTGTTCGTGGAGTAGAATAGTAGTCTCTGACCCTCAGGCCTTGTACCGCCGCCCCTTCTCCTCCGTGTGCCCCCTGTCCCCATCAGACTCTGACACCAACGCAGGGGCCAAGGCTAAGGGCAAGGCAGTCCTCGAGCCCCAGGTGCGTTATGACATGTACACACACGTACATAGTACATAGTACACAGTCACAATGTGGGCAGTATAGCCTTGCGTGTCTGACCCCCAGGTGACCTTCGGTGTTGAGACCGACATGACCTACCGCCTTCTGCCCAGTCCCTTCCTGACGGCTGTGTCTAAGAAGTTCTCCAAGGTGGAGCAAGGTGGGTAGGGGGTAGACGTGTGTGTGTGGATGTGCCCCATATGAACTATCCTACCTACGATTTGTAAGTTTATGTTTAGGTAGGATAATGTGTTTGTCATTTCCTACGAAGTAATAGTTATAGTAGATCTGATAGTTATTGGGTGACTTCTGACCCCAGCTGTGCATACCCACTCCACCCTGTGCATCCTGTCCCTCATCGACATGTGCCTCAGCCTGTCCCTCCAGGGGTAGGGGTAGGGGTAGGGGTAGGGGTAGGGGTAGGGGTAGGGGTAGGGGTAGGCAGTGCTCACTGTCTTCGTAGGGGACCTCCATCCCTAACGGCGATGCTGTTCCATACTTCAATTTTTGTACTTCTGTTTACCAATGCAATAGACCGCCGTTATAGGGTGAGTGGATAACAAGCATACATCACTCCTTATTACTCTTTAGCCACTTTGTAACTCATAGTAAGTCTCATCGAGGCAAGAGTATCAACTCAGTATGGGTTCGTGTACGAGGAGTCGAGGATTCTCTATCCGTATCTCAATGCGTGTCCTCTAATACTGATTTATGCTCCCAGTGCACAAAACGTTTCTCTATTTACGGATGTTACGACAGATAATGATAAGTAGTACAGTCCTCTATCATCCATCTAGACAGTGGCCTCTGTCTCAGCAGTACCAGCATCAGCAGCAACAGCGCCCTGGGGTGCAAAGTCCCCTGTGCTGTCACATGCCCTAGTCATGCACAGGACCTGGGGTGGGGGCATGGACACACATGTGGTATGGGGATATCTAAAAACCTATACACCATACACACATACCGTCTCGACGTGTCTGGTGTGGGGGAACATGTCCACACAGAAGTAGGCCTCGGGGACAAAGGGGTTGTAGGGGAAGCGGTTGCCTCTGAAGTCAGAAATTCCACTATACACAGACATTGATATGGGTACAGAGAAAATACCAAAGCGATATATATGATACAGTTGTTGTGTATACGTACGTCTATATAGTAATCACTGTGCACTCCATCTGAACCGAATAGTATGTATTTGAACCAGTGTGTATGAATATATTGTATACATGTACACATTGCCATGTTCACCTTCTCTCCATGAGGCTGAGGCCGAATCAGCATCAAGACATCAATGTATATACACAAATTGTGTACTATATATATATATACACATACATGTACCGCACCTTCTCTCCATGAGGCTGAGGCAGTCCTTGGCCAGGGCCTTGTGGGAGCATGCGACGTATATGATGTGCTCTATCCTAGACTCCATGCGCAGGGCCTTGAGCACAGAGGGGTGGAGTCCGGCACGGGAGGGGTCCACGACACACACAGTGGGTACACCGTCCTGGGGTCAGTGGGAGTGGCAGTGTTAGTATACTAAATCGACAGCTGACTGTACTCATATGCATACTCATCAGAATACCACAACTGGGGAGACCAGTGGTACCTGTGGCAGGTTGTCGAGGTACTGCTGCACGGCCTGCCTGGCATCACCGACCACATACTCTGCATCCAGGCCTAGGGCCTCGGCATTGGCCCTGGCATCAGTGTGGGGACATGGAGAGACATCACACTACACACACACTCGTATATGTGTATGCATGTACATATCCATCCACCCACCTTGCTGTGAGGATGCTGCCCTCTATAATGTCGACCCCCCAGATGGAGACCTGCCTACCCATCTGGTGGGCACAGTGACTGACAGCCAGCCCCATGGCACCTGGGGGTCAGGGCATACTGACATGGTACATCCATACACACACGCCCATACACACATGAGTACCCACCTGACCCACTGCACACGCCCATCAGTATCAGTATCAGTATGTATGCATATATACTGATGCACATGTATGTGTGTATACCCACCTGACCCACTGCAGACATCCACCAATATCAGATTCAGTATGCATATATATATACTGTTGTATGTGTGTATACGATGTATATATATATACTGATACACCCACCTGACCCACTGCAGACATCCATCAGCCTGATGTGGGGGGCAGAGGGGTAGCACTTCAGGGCCTGCTGGGCAACAGCATCAAACAGCACATCCGAGGCAGCCTGGTTCACCTGGGGGTCGGGATGGGCATACATATCATGACATCTATATACATATCACGACATCTATATATATATCATGACATCTATATACACACAATGATATCAATTGGTCACTGCCAACCATTCATATTCTGAAACACACTGGTGGAACCGACACTGACACTGACACAAACATCCCAAGGATGGTAGTACACCCCACACACCATGTACCCTCTACCCACCTGGACAAACCCTCCCTCCGACACCTGGTATGGGACCCTGGCCTGTGTGTTCTGGTGCTTGACCCTGGGTCAGTACAGACTGTGCATATGCATATCACTATGCAAGGGATACAGCATATCTATATGTATATCATGCATATCTATATCATGCATATGCAGTCATAACTGTGTAATCATAAGAAGAAACAAACTCATACCACATATATACACAGTGTATGCAAGTGTACCCACCTGTACAGGAGTGTGGGCCCTGGGGTGGGTGTGAGGGTGTCAGGTGTGTACACCCCGAGTGCCTTGCTGCCGTGGTAGAGCTGCACAGCGGTGTCCACCCTAGAGATGGAGTCACACCCAGACAGACTGGCAGCCACAGCCTCGAGGGCCTTGGTGACGCAGAGATGGGCACCCGCCTCCATGTCGGCTGGCCCCCCTCTGCTGTCCTGCACACCTAGTGTAAGGGGGGGGGGGTATATACATGTATGTACATGAACACAGTATACACATCCATTCATATGTAGTCAAAGATCCCACCGACCCCCACCTAGTATGGCATATGCCGCTGTGTACACATCATCCTCGTCGGGTGTGTGCAGACGGATACGTAGCTGGTGCCAGAACCCAACGTCCACCTTGGTCTCAGCAGCCTTAGGCACCTCTGCACCCTCTCCCTTCTCCTCTGCCTTGTCCTCTCCCTCCTTGGTGTCCTGTATCGGGGTGTCCCCACAGACTGCGGCAGGGGTGTCAGCCTGTCTCTCTCTCTTGCCGCCCCTCTCTCCCCCTCTGCCCATGTTGTAGGAGTGGGGGCGCAGATCACTGGGGACCTGGGGGTGGGTCATGGTGGGGTTAGGGTCTGTTTACAGACACATGAGTGTGTATACATATGGTACCTGGTCGGAGTTGAGGAATGCCTCCAGGGCCTGTGCCGCCACACACACCGAGGGGGGGAAGATCCTGGCCTGCTCCAGCCATGCTGCGGGGTATGCCCTGGCCTCGTCCAGTCCTAGGGCGGGGTCGGTCACACGGCGGGAGATACCCACACACATGGGGGGGAGGGCGTCTGCCTCTGTCTCTGCCTCTGTCTCTGTCTCTGCCTCTGCCTCTGCCTCTCTTCCCTCTCTGTCCTTTCTGACCAGGGCAGGCAGGATGCTGAACTCAACCTGACGTCAGGGGGATGAGGGGTGGATGTGCATATATACACGATGTAATGTATGCATACATCACATGCCACATGTGTAGTTGAACCTACACATACTACACCCACCACATAGTATAGACGTGCATATATATATACATACACATCCACCCCTCCGCACCTTGTTTCTGTACCCCTCTGCGACTGGGGACTGCAGGACAGGGGGGGGTCGGAAGAAGGGCTGGGACCGGTCAAGGCTATCAAGCCAGACAGGGTGGCCCCTGGGATTGGGATGGTAACACAATACTAACATAGATGATACTGATATGTAGCTGAATATGGACAGTGTATCGATGGTTGTTGTATTAATGGTGTATGTTATATAATACTATGCACTGCCACTCATACCCCTTGTCCTTACACCAAGTACAGACACATTCAGATACCGTTGTACTGCTACTGATAGTGATACACTGAGTCATGACATATCTACTCCTGATACCTCTTGTCCTTCCTCATCAAGTATAGCTACACTTAGATCAGAACATAACTACACATTGATATATATATATACATATATATACCTCTTGTCCTTCCTCATCTTGCTGAAGCACTTCTTTGCCAGACTGTTACGCACATCCCTGGGGTCAGACAGACAGATGATGTATATGTACACATGTGGGTGTATGAACACCCGATCTCAGAACATAAATGCGTGCACAAACACGCATTCCAGCACAAATGCATCCACCACATACCATATATACTACACATATCCCATATATACACCCTCCATCCCGTGGTACCTGGCCTTTCTGAGCGTGGCTGCCTCCTCGCCCTCCAGCAGCAGGGGTGCCACCACAGAGCACATGGCCTCGGGGGTGCAGATGTCCTCAGGCTCAGGCTGCTCCTGGCCCTCGGCCTCTGCTATCCTCAGCTGTCTCTTGGCCTCCCTCTTGGCACGCTGGCACGTCAGTAATACATGTATATATAAATAAATATGTATATACGTATATGGGTGTGTGGTCGGATCACTGGTGGAAAATTATACCAATGATTCGAATAGACCCAAGCCTACTGCTGCCTCCTACACATGAAGCATTAAGCATTAAGCAATAATATACCTATTATTTCCGAACATTCGTATTGATGTATACATGCATACGCATGTGCAACCCCATCTATCTGCCCCACCTGCTGCTGCCTCTTGTACATGATCCTGTCTGTCCGTCTCTGCTCCTCCTCTCTGTCCACCTCTGCCACCTTGTATCAGTATCAGTATATATAGATACTGATAATGATACTGTCTGCTCCTCCTCCCTATCCACCTCAACTACCTTGCCCAGAGTCCCCAGACAGGCACAGAGGGGGGCTGGGGGTCAGGGGTGTAACAGCTAGAGTATTGGCAGTACAACAGTAGTGTGAATAAATGTATGAACTACTCATGTACCCTTGAGTGCCGGTGGGAAGTCCACTATGACAGACGCCATCCCAGGGGCCTTCTTGGCCACCACGTACCTAGGGGTCACGGTACATGCTGATACTACATCTGTACTGATACTGCCTTCCTGGCCACACGACACCATACTTATTAAATCATACCAGTGTGGGTACATATACATAACCATGTCTGTATTATCCACACTGTGTGTAAAAACATACATATACACCTCAGCACATACGCTGTATGCCCTCAATATATGTTATCTAGTAATACATGGGTATACATCATCACCATACCCCTTGAGCTCTGCCATGCCGGGCACAGCTGCTATCACCTTGGCCATCTCGTCCCTAGGGTCAGTGTGGATGTGATAGTATCAGGGTCATATTGTGAGGGCCAGTGTCGGTGGCATATTGGATATGGACATACTATTAAGTGTTGTATTATATACTCACATATACTATGGGTGCAAGATACCTTGACCATCTCGACCCTATATAATGAGAGTGGCAGCGATGCGCGGCTAAGAGACACGAATACTACATCACTCACTATGTGTGCAACACATATCTACCATACTTTGTGGCCCACTTTGACACGTTGTGCACAACCACACGCATCAGACTGGGACGGGTGTCAGAGGCCACATCCCCTGGGGTCAGCATGGTGATACAGTATACACATACATACACACACATATATATATGTGTGTCTAGGTGGCACCGTCTACGACCCATGTATTATAATAGACATAGATCCAGCATGGATACTACCCCAGTACCTCTATTAGTACTATAGGCACCAGTACTATAGGTATCACTGTCACGCATATAATACCTCCATTGTCAGTGGACACTGCTTCCCTCTGTTCTTCGTTGGTACTGGTATCCATAACACAATATAGGGTATGGAATAGTACCAGAAGAGATACAGTCAGTCTCACTCCAGACAGGACTCTGCACCCTTTGCATTCTTTTTTGGAAATACCGTTTGACAAACGATGAAGACTGTTGATGTGATCGGTGCTCTGCGTTCAGAGACTTTTCTTCACCAGTGCCTCAGGGCAGGATATTAAAACACTGAAGACAATGAAATCGTGCCAGGTGCCTGAGAAATCCTCTCAGGGATCGGATATGCCGGGATGTCAGTCCAGCCCTGAGCCTTGCCTGCACTCCCCTGACCCAGACACCCAGGTGTCACGCAGTGTGTGTCACACCCCCAGTGCCACCCTCCCCCCCAAGGGTATGGCTCTACCTGGTGACAGGGTGACCCGGGTCTGCTCCAATCGGCCTGGGTGTGTGCAGCCTCTGTCCGAAAAGGGAACGCAGGTCAGAGTCCACGTATGGCGATATTTCCATATTCACATATATATATATACATGTATGTAGTCCCCTAGATAGGTATGTTCATGGTACTGATGTGCAGTGGTTTGCCAGGCACCCCCGGGGCATGTACACGTGCCTCCGGACCATGGGACCCAGGCGTCTGTTGATGCTGGACATGCACATAGACAGGCTGCTCACAGGGCTCGACCAGATGACGTCAGGTACATTCACACATCGTATATAGGTCATGTATCATATATACACATGCATCCCCATGTGTCTTTACATATCGATATATACTCGATATATTCTCTGTTTACTCTCTATATGATATACATTTGAGATATGACCTGATTACCGCCAAAGACGTAGAATCTCTCTCTCTCTCTCTCTCTATATATATATATCTGTATTATCCATCGGTTTCTATACATCTGTAAACCCATGCTCACACACATAATTCATATCTGCATCTGTATTTCCCTCTGCTCATGCCAGCCGAGTGGATCCAGGACCATGGCATACAGACACCCCACGCCAGGATCAAGGTATGCATATCAGAGACCCAGTGATAGCTTACCCACCGTAATCAACACTGTGGCAAATAGGTGTTATGCACGTATACGTGTTGTGACACTACCACATGTTGACGCATACCCTCTAATGTATAGGCAGTGTTACACGAGAGAGGCTTCGACAGGGCTGACACACTGACCAAGGCTGTTGTGCAGAGGTATCAATACATACGTATCTATGTATCTATGTATACAGTGGCTGAACACAGGTACAGTGTATGGATACTGGCACTGAAAGTGACTATGTTTCCCTGTATGATGTAGATATTTGATTGCAGTATACATGTGTGGTGTTTGTATGGGACTCTCTCGATATGCGTACCCCTCCCCCCCAGGTACCAGGAGTGTCTGTCCGTGCTACACCCCTTGGACACAGATGACCTCAGGTACTACGAGGGAGTAAAGTACTTGATTCTTCCAGTATATGTTTCATAGTCCATGCCGTGGGCACTGCCGGTGTCCACTGCACACTCTCTCTCTCTCATACACACACACACATGTATACACACTCATCCCAGGGTGTCTGTGCTTGTCACATCTGCCAGTGTCGACTGTGACATGCTGATGGTGGTGGAGTATCTGCCCCCCAGGCCCCCCCCTCCCTACCACATGCAGCTGTGTCCTGGCCACCGGCAGTGCCCAGAGGTCAAGGTATGTCAGTGTCAGTGTCATAGATGGTATCATATAACATAGATGCTGGTACTGACAGTGCCCCTGGGGTCAAGGTGGGTGTGGATAGGGGGTGTACTGATAGACACCCACTGTGGTGAGTAACCCCAGGACACCCACTGGATCAGAGAGAGACAGAAGTACGAGACGCTGGTGTCACCCCCAGTCAATGAGGTAGGTGAATGATATACCCATGGTATATACCCCATGCATATACCACCTCGTCAATATATATATTAACATATGTGTATATACCCCCCAGTCAATGAGGTAGGACTGACGTGTGACACTGGTACTGGTACTGCCTCAATGGGGATAGGGGTTGTAAGTAGAAGAAGAGAACCGCTCATTGTTCTAGTCATTCTTCTCCTCTATACACCACATCGTCAGTATATATATATTCTGATACCCTATCTGCATCATCAGTCCTGCCACTTACCCAGGTCTGCCTCTATGATACAGTTGACGGGGCCATCAGCGAGGGGCTCAGTTCAAACTTCTTTGCAATATACCCAGGCAAAGAGATAAGGTAGCTTGTATTGTATATGTATATACGTGTATATGCCATTTGATACCAGTGTATCACGTACTAGATAGAAACATGGTACAGCGTGTCTGCCTCTCCCATCTCCCATCTCCCATCTCCCATCTGCCTTTCCCATATGTCTGTGACGCCAGGACCTCCCCCGCTGTGTTGATCGGCACCATGCGCAGACTGGTGCTGGAGGTGGCGCCCTCCCTCGGGTACAAGGTATGGGGTGTGGGTGCTGGTACAAGTGCAGACACACAGTGCATATCATGTGTCAGCACCCATCCTACTCCACTGCTGTGTACATATATATACTCCCATCGTGACCCCAGGTTGTGCCCTCTGCCCCCTTAGTACACGAGGCCTCAGACTGGGAGGGGTGCTTCGTCACATCGGTACGACATATGTACAGTGGATACCCTGCTGATATTCGTCTCTCTCCGTTTTTGAGAGAGTTGGTAACTGCATTGTATCTCTCTATCATGTTATATATCGGATGATTCTGCCACTTGTCCAATTGACATATATACCGTATACTCACCCAGACCTCCCGTCGCATTGTGCCCGTATCCCTGGTGCACATGCCCCCCTATGCCATCCCTCAGACTGGGGCAGGTGCCTCTGATGGCTGCACTGACACTGCGGCAGGGACTGGGGGCTGTGACCTCAGCCTCGACACCTCCCAGGCAGAGGCCCTCGATACAGCCCTGGCCAGAGTGTTACTGTCCAGGTGTGCACCCGTGGACTAGCATATGATAGATGTGGACTGAAATAATAGATCACTCGTTGAGTGGCCCCATTCTCTTGGTTTGTCTGGCAGTGACTGGCCCAATGTATATATATCTGTGCGAGAGATACGCTGTGTGGAATAGCAAATGTTGGATTTTTCATTGATTCAGAGCAAACTCACTGAACTTCAAGGCCTAATAACTACTGAGATCACTACAGATGTGACCCTGTCTTTGCATGACCGTCACACACCGTACTGATACTGGGACATTGACAGAGGCGCATATATGAAATCTATTGATATGTCCGGGTCCTAATGAATGCCCGAACCCTATCTGACTGGGTGTCTGTAGTGTAGTGTGATGTGATGACAGGCCCCGGCATATACAGGTATGCTATGGGCCGAGGGTGGGCTTACGCGTCTGCATCAGACCCTCTGCCGTTATCACAACAGGGTGATGGGGAAAACACGTGTGGCTACCCATCTATCCGTCTACAGAGACAGGCTCCCTCACCGCTGGTACTTGGAGGGGGCACGGAGCTAGGGGTCAGAGGAAGGGGTCTGGCAACAACAGTATATATGTGCTCAGGCATGTGAATAGGGGTATATTGCCATGTCAGACACCAGTCAAAACATAGAATACAACATAATAGTCTACATACCTTAGCCATGTCCGACACCAGCATCACGTGTAGCCCCACAGGCACAGGCCTGCCAGGCCCATAGGCCCAGTCGTCACCGGTGGCAAAGGCGACCAGGGAACCCTGTCAATAAGGGGGGCGGGTAGTATGTAAATGTGATATGGACATATACACACTGTGATACACATGCACCCTATCTCTGTGGCATCTGAACACACACACACATGTATATATGTATATGTATATATATATATATACACATATACACTTATTTCCACATCCACCCGTGTACCTGGGGGTTGACTGCGATGGCAGTGGTGGGCAGGGCCCGCACAGGCCATGGGAGGGCCTCGTCCAGCAGGGAGAAGTACTTCTTGGTGTGGTCGTTCCACACTGTGATGTGGCCGTCCCCCCCCGTGGACAGATACACATTGGCACCGGGGTGGTACACCATGGGGCCGCAGGGGTAGAAGGTGGGCTGGCCGGCCATCAGAGCCCGGTGCAGGGGGAGGGCACGCGTGGAGTTCTTGAGCTGGGGATGAGACATGATGAATCAGTGTGAGTATCACTCAAAACCAGTGACCCACAGGAGTATCTGAGGAATGGAATAAATATATATACTACATACCTGCAGCTTCGTCTGTGCCCCATAGCCTGTCTGGTGGGCATCCAGCGTCAGACACCTGGGGGTCAGAGGGGTCAGCATAACGTAGTATACATATGTATAATTATACATATATATTACTCTGTAGCATGCCAGCACGATACCTAGTATATATATTGCTACTGTAACCTGTCGAGGGATAGACCACATACTATAGTATATAGTATATATATAGTAAATATATATACTATAGTATATAGTATATATATAGTATATATATATATATACATGAATATATATATCTCTATTTGCAGTTGATGCTGCCACTGATACCTGCCGTTGTCGAGGGAGAGCAGGGCCGACATGGCTGTGTTGGTGTTGTCCGAGGGACGCCTCAGGGTCACAGCGCAGGGGCTGCCCCCGTTGGTCAGGTCCCTCTTGACCGTCATGGTGCTGGACTTGGGCTTCCTAGTGCCAGACAGCGGGATCTGACACACGCTGACCTGGGGGTAAGACACACGGTGACGGATGGATAGATATGCATCTGCAGTGCTCAGGTGTTGGAGGAGGGGTTGGAGTATAGGCATAATGCATGCATGATGGGCATATTGTGAGAGGTACCTGCACCCCGGGTAGGGCGCCCTGGGCCGTTGCCTTGAGGGGCACACCGGCAGACACCACAAAGATGTTGTGCTTGTTGGCTGTGACCCCGACGGCACTGAGGCGCATGTCAGGGAAGGTGTGGTTCCACACGGGCTGGGGGCCCTGGGGTCACTGAATATACATGTATATTGTCACGGGACAAGTATGCACATACAGATATGTGCACCAATACTATCTACACCCACACTGCCCCCATCCTGTGATACCTTGTACACGTTGACCGAATTGTCGAATGCCCCTGACACCACGTAGTCCTCAATGGTGCAGACCTGGAAGGCAGGGGCAGAGTGCTGGGTCAGAGAAGGGGGGGGGAGAGAGAGAGGTGGCCAGGCAGAGCGCTGGAGGGGGGGGGGGGGGGGGCCAACCAGGACCAG
>BDIP01000952.1:0-13381 GCA_003568945.1 Kipferlia bialata
AGAGAGAGAGAGAGAGAGAGAGAGAGAGAGAGAGAGAGAGAGAGAGAGAGAGTCCATATGGATACATGTCGAACTATACATGTTGAACTCGACCTCTGGGTGAGGGGAGAGAGAGTCATATTAATGTATGTGTGTGTGTGTGTATGTATACTCTGGGGGTGAGGGGATATGGGAGAGAGAGAGAGAGAGAGAGAGAGAGATACGCAGGACATCAATATACTCATGCTCTCTGGGTAGAGAGAGATGGGAGGAAAGGTGGATAGAGTGCCAATATCTGAATATATATAAACCAGCAACTGACATATCGTTGTTCTCTTGTGTGTGAAAGATATATAGGTGCAGGTAGTAGAACTGCCTCAGTACAGTGACGCCAACAATAATTGACAAGAAAGGAATGGGGTAATATCGGGGGCAAGTTGGGGTGGGGAGATGCAACCTATCCACACTTTCACTCACCTAACTGCCTCATGTAGTCCCGGATGGTGGCGGTAGCTGGAAAGTGAGACGGAATAGAGGACGGGAATAGACCAGGTCTCACAGTACTGGTGCCGATATAGAGACACCAATATGACACTCAAGCTATCCAACAGCGGTACAGCGACAACATGGTTCAATTGGGGAGATCCTGTACCTGTGGGAATGGAGAGGAAGCGGAACACCCCCATCACATCGACGGCCAGCTTCATCTCTCTCTCTCTCACTCACTCTCCTCAGAGGTCTCCTTTCTCTGGGGGACTCAGACCCTGGGTCTATATAAAGTCACCCAGGACTCAGTGATGCTCCAGTGTCCTTCTGCGACTCACTCGGGTGACCTGACTATGGTAGTCGTGGAGGGACAAGGAAGGCGCGAATGAAAACCAAAAAACCTATTAGGGGTTGATACTTGGAGACAAAAACTGAAGTAAGGGTGCAGTATCTACCTGTCTCTACTGTTGAGCTGATGAGTGCATATGTAGAGGTTGATACCTCATGCATACCCTGCTATGTTTTTGCCTTAGGTAGTGTGTCTGTAAGTGAAGTTTGAGTGTAGGTTGGGGGAGCACATCTTCCGACAAGCCCTGTCACACCCCTGTCCCCATTGAGTGTATGGGACTGTGTGCAGTGGTAGTGCTATGGATGGTGGTGTCCATGTTCGTATGCCATAGTCTATGCCTGGGTGTCCCCCGGTATAGTGGGCCAACACTCAGTCATATATCAGGGGATACTCTTGAGTCTGAGCCGGGTGATGTGTTAGAGGCACTGGGGTTCCCCACAGCTGACTGCTCTGCGCACACTGACTGCCTCAGCTGCATGTCAGTAAACACAGGTACAGGCATACATTACAAGACGCTATCATGTGTATATAGTACCAATCTTGGATACAGTGTTGTGTCTGGTGACATGTGTGTCTCCCCATATATAGCCTTGACATCCCCCCACATCCCCATCTCCCCCTCTGTCCCTCGCCCTCCTCTTCCGGATTACCCCTCTCTCACCCTAACTCCAGCCACACTCACTCTATCTACATTACTACTAACATGTATACCTCCCTTCTCACTCCCTCACCCAAGGCATGTTCACTCTTTGTGGCTGGTGTGTACAGGGTGACCAGGTACTAAGAGCTAAGAGTCACTGTCTTCAATATGGGTCTATATTACTGTTCCCTATCTCCCACATCTCGTGTCTCCGGAAGAACCATCTCTCTTCCACTAACTCTTGCCTTTCTCTCACCTTATCAATGAATCTATATATGCATACTCTGTCTCACCCCCAGGCCACATGTGTGTCTGGTGGCAAGGATGGCCCCACAGACAGTGACACAGTATGTACAGCATATGAGGCACACGATACACAGGTATACTCTCGTGTTTGTAATGGGATATTGTCTGTGTATCATCTCCTCACACTCCCCACCCCCAGGCCCAGGGCAATGTCTGCTGTGTGGACAGCTACGACGACTGCAGGTATTAGCTGTACATATATGACTAGTACTCTGTGTGTTATCCAGTATGTACCCTCCTCACCCCCCAGCACCTGTCTCTCCAGTGGTGCCTGTGTGTTCTACAGTGAGAGTGGCAGGTGCATCCACGAGTCAATGCCAGGTGCTGCTGATGTATTCACTACAGATACACTATATTCATGGTACTAGGATATCTACCCATGTGCTTCATTTCATTAGGGCACAAGACCCCATCCACTATATACTAACCCCCAGGGGGAGAGCTAGCCGAGTATGACCAGAGGTGGTTGGACATATCGATAGCAAGTCTACTACATAGGGATAGCAGTGCAGACACGGTTAGAGGGAGAGACCCCATCGGTGAGGACGTCCCCTTCACCACCCCGGCTGACTGCTGTGTGACCCATGCCTCCTGTACCCAGTGTGCGGCACATGCAGAGTGCAGGTGGTGCCTGGCAGGTGGGGTACTGTGTAGATTACACTACTCTATCTATGCTGTGACATGCTGTGACTCACACCCAGGTGATGGTATGTGCACCCACCCTGACTCCACCCACTTCACATGCAGTGGTGGGGAGGGGGCAATGACACAGACTTGTTGTGAAGGTGTGTACCCTGTTACACATATGTTCTTGTCTCGATATGTACCATCTGTCCCTCACCCCCAGGCAGCTCCTGTGCCTCCTGTTACTCATCGTCTGGATCCTTGGTACCATCCTCACCCCCATGCGTCTGGTAAGGATGATGCCTTTGTATATATATACTGATGCGTGTATGTATGGGAACCACACGTAAGTGCATGAGTGGGACCGCCTCGTATGACTCTCACCCCCTCAGGTGCAACAGCACCCAGGAGTGTGTATATGGCCCCGGCAGTGATGTTATATCAGATGTGTCAGACATAACGTGTCCAGACCCCTTGATGCTAGGTATACATACACACATACATTGACATCTCAGTGCTGTCACCTATATATCTGACGTGTCTAGGACCAGACTACTGTGCCAACTCGTGCTATGTCGACCACTCCTCCTGTGACACATGCACCAAGGCACAGGGGTGCATATGGATGGACGATGTGATGTGGACAGGTATGATACGGATACTTTCCGGCATATAGTGTCTTCCGTCATTACTGACTGAGTCTATGGGCTGGCGAGTTGATATACCATAACCCACCTCTCACCCCCCAGGTACCTCTGTCCCCCCTGATACCGACTCCTTCTGCGACAGGGGAGGGGTGTCAGGGCCTGAGTCCAGGGTGATATCATACGGACCAGCATCCCAGGTGGGGTTGACAGTCACTCTCACGCTAGACTCTCTAGTAGAGAGTCTCTACCATCCCTCTCCCCTCTCCTTCTCACCCTGCCTCTGACCCTTCCAGCTGGTGTATGACCCTGACACATACTGCTACTTCACCTGTGCTGTGAGTGGGGAGACACTCATGATGTGTCTGTGGGGCTTGGGGGGTGAGTATATATCAATACACATTGATACATAGTATAGTATGGGGGGTGGGTATAGCAGTGTACATCTCTTGTCTATACATTATGGGACTGAAACAGAAGACACACCATCCTACTTACTCCAGCTCTCTTCCTCCTGTCCCTGTGTGTCTGTCACACTGTGTACAAGCACAACCAACGACGCAAGTACCGCATGATTGTGCAGCAGTCAGAGAGTACGTCATGTCTACTGGTTTACATTCCAGAGCCACAGACCCAGTTTCCATCTCTATTCTACTTCTACGGTATAGTATCTCTGTCTGACCCCAGGTGACCTGCACTCATTTGAGTATGCCGCCCAGCAGGAGTATGACGTGATGATACTGCAGGCCATGCCCGACCACACAGAGACTAGGGGTACCATGGTACAGAGGGTGGGTGGGAGGAGTGATGAGGGGTCACAGCCTGAGAGCGATACCCCATGCTCTCCCATTGTAGATAAGGGTATGAGTAGGAGTGTGTCTATAAGGGAGAGACTCAGCCAGATGGTCAGGGTGGGGAGAAGGGAGAAAGGAGGGGAGAGAGGCAAGACAGAGAGACGTACCCAGTCCGAGACAATGCCTCTCCTATCCTTGTCAGCATCAGACTCCTCGCCCTCTGATCCACCTCGAGGAGTGGGCAGAGAGTCTAGTGTGTCTGTCACGGACAGTGAGAGTGGTGGAAGGACAGACTCTGGCGGTAGTCCTTCTGATGTCACGTCTGTCTCTCTCTCTCTCTCTTCACCCTCCAAGGGTAGAGAGATGGGCCTGGATAGCCTGTACCAGAGAGAGGCAGGCAGTGACTGCACCAGAGCAGCAGGGGTGGGGAGTGTGGCACTGAGCCGCCATGAGAGGAACGAGAGACTGCAAGTGCTGATGAACCAGGAGACAGAGAGGGAGAGTAGGGAGGTATGTGTCTAACAAGATTTGTTCTGGCTTGCAGTATTCCGGCACACATCATCCAGCTCTAAAATGACTAACTCCAGGTTCGTGAGCGGCAGAGACTGAGACTTGAGCAAGAGAGAGCAGATGCTCTGACTGCCAAGGCAGAGAGAGAGAGAGAGATGCGACGGGTGATGGAGAGAATGGCCGCTGTCGCTGTGCCCTGGGAGGACTGAGGGGGTAGTGGTGGAGTGTTCTTGTGGAGTGTGGAATATAGATTGTACAGTAACGGTCTACTTCGGTGCTGGTCATCTGCGACAAATATATCAGTCTTCATAGCCAAGTCGCCAAAATGACGATTTACATGGCAGGTGCACAGTATAGGCACAGTGCCAATGTCAGAGAGATGGCTTCCCTGACAGGATAGATGTCCATGTTTACAGTGGCAGTGAGTATCACTGACCATATAGTGACATCTCGACTGCTGTCTTTACCACACTTGCCTGTTGTATAGAGAGGTCCCTATCCCTCTCGCTAAGCCTGTCTGGGGAGACACATGGGGAAACGTGTGTGGCGGCACCTGGCGCCGGGTTGGCACTCCCCAAGCAGAATACGGGTCTACAGTGACTCACAGGCTGTAGTGGGATGCTGCATGATTGCCTTGGTACTGTCAATATGGGTTGGCACCACAAGCCGTGATGCATCCAGTAGTGAGGGGCACTACCATCTATGTGCTCCATCGATGATGATTGTGCTTCTCAGTGGTCTGAGGCTGAGCAGTGGCAGGTGGGATACACTGGAATCTGGCTCTTGATAGTCTTATGCATGTAGACTCTAACACTTAGGGATACGAACCCCGGAATCAGACAGATATTCCTGGACATTGCTATGAGTGCTCTTTCTGCGGTACTCCAAGGGGTTGCGTTTTACATGAAACAACCATGTGTTGGCCAAATATCCCGATTTGGCGCAGCATCGGCTCTACTTACTAGCGGAACCATACTCCAGTGGTCTCTGTTGGTTCTGCTACTGGTTTACCCAGTGCTATGGCTAACAAGAAGCAAACTCCCATTCAGACTTGGTCTTGACAATGCACTGCACAACCTGCCACTCTATTGTCACACCCTGTGGGGTGCCCTGTGCTCCGCATATGCAGACACAGTCATGTCAAGTGAGAGACTGCAACACCACCACACGCACACTATTCAGGTGCCTTTTGCGGCGCGTCCCTTCAACGACAGGTTTCTGTCCTATATTGTGTGGGGGGTGTTTAGTCTTGAGACATATACCCTATTAGAAGGTTGCAAAGCAGCTAGAGTACGCCACCTATTGAGGCAACACCCACACTTGGCAATATGGTACCTAGTCACCATTGTGCTCTGCAGGGTGTTGCCACGTGTTGGTGCGTCATGTTTAGGAGGTATGTTGACTGGATTAACGGACATCTATTTCATTCCTCTACTGACCCAAGGTTTAGCCCTCATCACGTTCTATATGGAAAGCCCAGAGAATACAGAGCTACTGGGTGTGTATGCCCTACATCTTTCACTGGAGGGTGTATACTCGGCACCTCATCCCGTAGTCTCCAATATGTCTACTGCACCTACTTGGGTGACGCTGGCGCTGGTAGGCATACGTGTGGCAGGTACGGAATATTTCCTTTGTACTACGTGGTATACTACTCTACTCATGTTTTAGGACCCGTAATCAAGCGTCTGCACCCTGGGGACATGGTAGTTGACATGGAAGACTCTGAGTCTCTGGGTACTCTAGCAGCACCCAATAACAGTCACCCACCAAGAGAAGTTGCACTCCTGCCATTCCAACCGCAGCGGTTGGCCCCATTGGTTAGGAGGACGCAGGAGCTGGACATTGCCATGGAGTCACGCCTCATATTCCACAGCTTTCAGGAGAGGTGTAGCGGGATGCTCTGCCAGGTGAGTGTGTCTGTGTTATTTCCCTTCTACCACTCGATCTGATTCTTAGGGGATTCTTGATGAGAGTCTCCTCTGCAAGGAGATACTGAATGCCTTTGTACTGATGTATGACCATACCTCCACCTTTGCTGTCTACAAGGACTATGTGGGGACCCACCGCTTCGGAACTATGGTCTTTAAGGAGGGAGAATCGCCATTTGAGGTACCTCATACTGTATGAGTCATATATAGCAATACTCTAGAAAGACGGTCTGTTGCCAGATTGCTGACTCTTGATTATGATGGTGTAAGGAGTTAATCCCAGATTGCCCCCTGTCAGCGTAGCATTGATGAACACCTGGGTAAACATGGATGGTTGCTAGTTGGTGACCCTCACTCAGTGTTTGACCACTCCTTATTAGGTAAATGAGAAGTACCCAATGTTGTGAACTCCATATGCGGGCATCGTAATGAATTATTGACTGTCATTGATAGTGTCATTGACCGTCATCTTCCTTGTCGTTGGTAGTAATACGTCACAATCAATAGTTAGCCCTCCGTCACCTCAGGACGCGAAGTAAGTTGTGAAAAGACGGAAAGAGACATTCTTTGGGAATCTAGGTGAGAACTGTATGTACCAGGAAAGACGAAGGATCAAGATTCATTGGCTTGAAAATCCAGTCCACATATATTCATTTCAGGTATCCCCTTTGGCTTGCGGGAACACTAGCCGACTACTTGCCTGAGGTCGACCGTTCATATGGTTCAGTAGAGGTATGTTGTATAGTAATGTGGCCTTTGTATAGAGTTTGACGTGCATGTGGCGTCATTCATGGCTACTGAGTCTGTATCCTCTACCATGTCTCTCACGACAGATGGTGTACACAAGAGGGCCCCCCTCTTTTCTCACGGATGGCAACAGCATGGCGATATTCGGAGTCGGCGGCATGTGCGTGCCAATGTGTATCACCAGCCTCCTACAACCGTTGGAGACACGACAGCGGTGCATGTCGCTATTCATGTCGTCGGTTGCCAGGGTAGAGAGTTCATTTGCTATACTGAGGGTTGCTAGTAGCTACGTACTGCTTCTTAGGGCACAGGCCGGGGTGCACCAGAGTCTCGACTACCAGCAGCAAGGGTGTGTAGAGCAGTATCATTATTGGAGTCAGTGTCTTTCTCTTGCCTTGCTTAACTTCAGACATGAAATACTGCGTTCCACCCTCTTCCAGGCCCTTCAAGGTACAGCGTGTTTGTGTGAGAGTAACACTATCTAATAGTGACACTCTTGGTTTGCGAGAGCCAGAGTGGTCTGCCAACTAGTATGTGTTGCTTTGATATTTCGGTCTCTCTCACTGTTAAGGTCAACTTGAGGCCCTCTCCCACGCTAACGAGGCACTGACCAGGGTTAAGAGGGAGATAGCCTCAGCAAGTAAGTGTCCCCTCCGAGACGCACAGGTGTCCTCTGTAGAGCATATCCAAGGGACGACAAAGTACCTTGAGACCTTGGCCAGTCTCGGAACACTTGCACATGTATGGTAATTGTGATGATATGATTGGTATTCTAGAATTGTGATGATTTGGGTCCGCAAGTCCGCTAACCAGTCAAGGTTGGCAGTCCCGAAGAGCAGTGGGTACTCGATGAGACCTGCAGCACATCACTATGTGTAGACTTTGAGGACGTTCTAGCGGCACAGTCATACCAGTGTAGATTGAGGTGGTTATTAACAGTAATTGTCAATACCTATGTTTAAGTAGTCGGTGGAAAGACTACATGAGACTTACAATCAGGGATATTCGAGTGTCTTCTGTGTGCAAGGTGACGTGCCTTCCAAGGAGACGGTATGTGGAGTACTTCATTGTTTGCCGCACTATCCTCCTACAAACCTCCTTCACTGGCTATGGTATGGAGTTAATGTGATATCCACTCACCCTTACCAGTTCTCTCCCCGACTGTATCCAGTCACTAGTCACTGGCTGCCTTCTACTGGCCAGACCTGGAGAGGTCTTGTTCAACCTCTCCATAGAGCCCAGAGACACAATCCAGGTATGGCTGTATAGTATAAAGTAAAAACATATACTTTTGCCTTTTAGTAAGGTGTTTTGCTGGCTGAAACATCCTTAACGCAGCCTGCCTATGTGTCTGTATCCTCTGTGTCCAGACACGTCCAAGTGTTCAGTAGAAGGCCTGAGAGCATCGTACTCTCAGCCCTATCCGATTGCTCTGGAGAGTCCAAGTACCTCCGAATGACTGCCCTTATACAGTCACCTGCATGCGTCTTTAGTGAGCTGGTGGCTCTTCACTTAAAGGAGTTTCTAGACGCTTGTGGGATTGACAGCCCCATAGTGTCTAATGCGTGTACAGTCACACCTCTGGAAAGACCTGAACCATCAGTCTTGCAAGGGGCTACACGATCCCTGGCGGGCGAGTTGTGCCACTCCCACCTGACATCAGTCTTCCACATACTGAGACACTCTGAGGGCATACTGATGTTCGAAGAGAATCCAAGTGGGATGCTAGAGATCTCCATTGCCCTGCCTTACCCTTGTCTCACACCACTCACAAACACAGCCTCTGCAGATACCTCACCATGCCCCTGTGGGTGTGGGAAGAAGTCTCCCAAGAACAAGGAGGTGAAGGAAGAGGTACTACCTCTGAAGGGTCGGACCTTCTCCTTGGTTGGAGACTCAACTAGTCACTTCAGTCTAGAAGCAGTAGGGAAGTATATGACCTCCTTGGGTATGATAGTCGCCGTTGACCCTTCTGCTGGGAATGATGAGACGAGTAGTGCCAGGACACCACGACGGAGACAGAGCCACCTCGAAGATAGCAGTGGGGATGTTCTGTCACAGTCTGAGGCGGTGCTACTGGGAATCATGGAGAGTGTCTCTCCTCCTAGTCAGAAAGACACCCGTAACGACCGATCCCAGGGGACTACAGTGCAGAGTAGCATTGACCAGGCTGATGCCCCTGCCGACGTGCATATCAGGTGCCTTGGGGATGGTCTCCCAATGGGGTATGAAGGCATCGTGATAGCCGAGCCTCAACCCTTGTCTGCTCTTGTAAAGTCAGGTCTGACAGATTCTATAGTTGGTGGCCGTCTCCTCTTCCAACCAGTGCGTAAGGCGGCTCTTACCCAGTGCCTCAGACGTCTCCTGTCCGTCGAGGGGCTGGCTCCTTCTCCAGCAGTGACCCGCCGTGGATGTGCCATATGCTCCCAGGGTGTGGTGTTTGACCGTACCCTCAGCCACTACCCCCAGGCCATTGACCCGGACCTCGACATCTGTGTAGCTAGGGTCATTGTCGAGAGTTACATGGGAGTGCATAGGTATCCAGTGATTGTGTTGTCACACCACGTGGCAAAGACCAATGTGAGGATCTTAAGAGAGCTGAGGGAGTGGGAAGAACGAATTGGTTGCCGTGACCCTTGCGAGATTCTCTTACTCTCCTCCGGGGAGTCAACGAATGGGACGTCCCAAGGGGAGAAACTATCGGACCTTGGGGGGTTGGAACCATACACCGTGCTCCAGGAGCCACACGGGAGACGGCTCAGAGAAGTGTTGGAAGGTGAGAACACCCACACTTCACTACACTGACTATCAGCGGACAGACATCAGAACTCCAACTATATATATATGTGCCCATTCATTTCCATATACAGCTAACGCAGCCCATAATATTCGTGTCCTACAGTGGTCATGCAAGTCACTCCACGAGTGACACAAGAGTGACAGTGCGGGAAGAGTGGAAAGAAGAGGTCTATTGTGATACCGCTCTGTTGTTGTGGACTATATGCTAGCTACACTCATTGAGTCATTGGTTGAGGGAATAGATTCTATTCATTCAGCCCTAAATATGAAAACCCATACGACGATATATATCTATTGAAAGACACGGGTTTGTTACCTGTGTCAATATGCATCAAAACATGGTTACGTTGATATCAAACACAATGCGACTGTGGCAGGGGACTAATCCCACCACATATCTTGTCAGTCTCCTGCCTCATCTTGATAAGTAAATACAGCACCTCTCTGCACCCCCTCTACCCCTATGAGTTGTCGAGGGAGAGGAGGTCTAGCCCAGACATGACACTGCCTACAGCACTGCCTGTTGGACTGGATACAGGGTGGGGGTGGGCGGTGGATAGAGGGGTAGCACCATCTGGCTCAGTGTCCCCACTGCTGCTACTGGCATCTATCACAAACAGGTCCTCCCCCTCCCCCCTAGGCATCTCGGCCAGGGGCTGTGCTAGGGGCTGTCCTTGGGGCACCCTGACCCCGGCATCGTCCATGTCCCCTAGGAACCCACCCTCTGACTCTGACCCCCCATTGGAGGCCAGTTCGCACTCCTCCTCATTGCCTAGCAGGCCCTGCCGCTCAGTCTTACGCACACTCTGGGGTTAGACAGACAGTGATGTACACACTGTGTGTGTATGTGTAACATAATAGAGACAAATGCTTCTCACCATGGGCTTGGACTTTCTCTGTCTGTCCCTCATCTCCTGACCCTCAGGTCCTAGGAAGGCATTTGCAATGAGGTCTGAGCGCCGCTTGTTGCGCTGATGGTAAGCTGTAGTAGATATGAAGGCGCCACAATATATCTATGATCCCTATATAGCTTTACATATATACACAATGAACATACAAGTATACCTTGACATAGTAGAAGAATTGACACCCGATGGTGACGTCTAGGCCTAGGACACCCGCACTGCCTAGGATCCATGGGATCTGGGGGGAGACAGGGGAGGGAAGCAGAGAGACTGTGAAAGAGATATGGAGAGAAAGACTGGACGCATACAATGTGCCTGTCTATACACATACACATCCACCCACCTGAGGCCACACGTCCTCCCATGCCATGGACACCAGGGTGATGGACGCAGTGTAGAAGGTGTTGCCACAGACTGCGGTGAGGACATGGGGGATCAGAATAGAGACAATTGCTAGAATATGCCATTCAATGCCACTACTTCCAGAGGAGAGATGGACGTGTACCAGATACTAGTGACTACCCACCTGCTATCATGAACATGCTGATACTCAGGGTCTCTGGCTCCTTCTCCTGGTAGTTCTTCCTGGGGGGGTAAGGGGGGTGGCTAGTATATAATTGAGGAGACCTCTATATTCCCTATAACTCCGATCAACATATGTATTTGAACCCTATTCACATGCAGTGCCTTCACAAATATATGTATATATATATGTATATATATACACACACAGTATATGTAAAGTATGTACCTGATCTGGTTGACCCTGCTGAGGATGTAGTTGAGGGCAGACACCCAGCCTGGGGTGAGGAGGGGGGGGGGGGATAGAAGTAGTGTGTGAAGCTGATATGGAGACAGACAGTGTGAGTGAGAGAGAAGTAGATATAGCTGAGGGATACCTAGCACCCAGCCCACCCAGAAGTGCCAGTTCTTGTCTGCCCCCTCTGCCTCTATGTCCAGGGACATCCTGCTCACACTGGCATCTGCCTCTCCAAATAGGGAGCCTGACACCGTTGGATTACAGAGGGTGCGCGAGATATGGGATACGGCCACCAGGGCAGAGAGAGCCAGAGGGTGGAGCACTAGCCTGGGGTGAGGGGATGAGCGGGAGATACAGTAGAGTGTGTGTGCCTACTCACATTGTGCCCTCTGTCTTGTCCTGCATCTGCTCCTCATCCTGGTCCTCCTGGGGGTCAGTCTCTCTGTCCACACTATCACTCTGTACCAGTCTCTCCCTGTTTCGCAACCATGTCCTTCCAATCCCCTAATCCTCTCCCCTCATACCTTAATCCTCTTCAATAGGGCATGGACCGCATCCTGCTCGGTGGCCACGTGGGAGGGGGAGCTGAGGGGTAGAGAGGTAGAGAGAGGGGGGGGAAGAGACATAGAGCGATGTGATGCAGAACTCTGGGGAGAGAGAGAATGGAAGGTTGATCAGTACCTGAACTCGGCATAGTCCTCTGGCTTCTTGTAGCGCTGGAACTGCCAGAATAGAATGACGTCGACCAGGCAGAAGTAGAACCCGCTGATACTGCAGTGAGAGAGAGTGAATGAGAGAATGCAAGCGATAATGTATAAGGGAATGTATGCAATGTGAGAGGACTAACCGATAGCTGGTGAAGAAATAGTACATTTACCAATTGGAGCAAGGAAGAGATAGGAGAGAGAGAGAGTATGACTCACATTTGTGTGGGCAATGCCTCTGTGAGGAGGGCACCCAGGAGGTTGGTGAGGTCTCCTATGATCCAGTTGATGAGGAAGGCATATGATATGGAGGACACGCTCTTGAGTCTAGGGTGAGCGAGAGAGAGAGAGAGGGGGAGTGGGACCAAGAGTGGAGATATGTGCGTCACTTGACCAGGACCGACCTGTAGTTCTTCCTGATCTGTGGGAACTGGGCGAAGATCCAGCACGAGACAGAGGCCAGGCCTGAGAGAAAGGACAGGAGAAAGCGGTAGTCGCCGACCTGAGGTGAGACGAGTATCAGCTAATGTATATGAACGATGCATTAACCTGCGGCAGCAGAAGAATCTGAATGTGCTCTCACAATATCCCACTCACCATATACCCCCACCACCCTACTGCCCATACATTCATTCATTAAGAGTAGAGCCATTTACCGCCAGGATGATTGGTTGATGGGACTGAAACGCCATTGTCAGCCCGACTTAGTAGAGGGAATAGTACCTGAATGCACTGGCCCATTGGAATAAACACTGAGTAGTAGGGTCCTCCTTCTGGGTCACATGTCGATGAGCCACCTAACATCTCAGTCTGATGGGTGCAGGGTAAGATATGGCGCCACCAGCAAAGAGCACAGGCATGCTCTGTTCCAACATATGCTGCTCAAAAAACCGAAGAAAAGGGTACAGGACCAATCTGAGTCGGCCTTCAACTCTTTAGGTCTATCTCTATAGTGGGTAGTGCGAGATATTCCCAGAAACAGGAGGACAGAACAGGCGGTTCGATGAGTCGGCACAGGGCTAAGGACATAAGGTAGGCTGTTTTCTGGAAGCGATGGAGAGAGACAACACATCCAGAGAACAATACTCCACTCTCTTTCTCTCTCTACCTCTGTTTTGTTGAGGTATCTCTTGTGCATTGAGATGTCCATCTCCACAGAGACATATGGGTGCGCCGACATCTCACCCACCGCCTCCACCCCCC
>BDIP01000954.1:0-13356 GCA_003568945.1 Kipferlia bialata
CCCCCCTACCTCCCCCCCCCTCCCACCCCCCCCCCCCCCCCTTCTCCACGTGACACAGCATCTCTCTCTCTCTCTCTCTCTCTCCCTATCTCCCTATCTCCCTATCTCCCTATCCCTCCAGGCGTCAGAAGGAGCTGGATGAATCCTCTCTTTCTCTTTCTCCCTCTCTCTCTCTCTCTCTCTCTCCCTAACCTAGGCGTCAGAAGGAGCTGGATGAGTCCCTGCGCAGACTGAACAAGTTCATCCAGGAGAACAACACCAAGAAGCAGCAGGCATGTGGACATATCTGTCTTACTCATATATTCTACTAATTATACATCTTACTGTCAGGCTGTATTGATTATGAGCTCTCCCTCTCCCTCTCCCTCTTACTCTCTCTAGCCCCTTATATCAGGCCGAGCTCAAGGCCAAGGAGTCTCTGTGTGTCTCTCACAAGTCATTTTGCTGTTGATATATAATAGTTAAGTACTCAATTCCATATAAATACATTTCTTACATCCAGGCCGAGCTCAAGGTCTCCCTACCCCTCTCTCTCTTACTCTCTCTCTCTCTCTCTCTAGCCCCTTATGTCAGGCCGAGCTCAAGGCCAAGGAGGAGAAGCTCCAGGCCACCCAGCTGGATGAGAGCATCCGGTCACTGCTACTCTACACCAAGAACCTCAGGAAGAGGCTCAGCATGCTGAAGGTAATTGAATAGTATGGTATGGGTGGGACATGGACACTGTACTCCCTCTCTCTCTCTCTCTCTCTCTCTCTCTCTCTCATGTCAGGTTGAGGTCAAGCACATGGGTCGGTTCGGACAGTTCCTGGAGTCGGTGCTGGAGGTATGAATGGAGATGAATGGAGAATGTTTATAATATAGCCAGAGGGTGTGTCTTGTGTCTAAAAGGATTGGTTAAGTACTTGTCTTCTGATTCATGTGCTCCCTGACCCCCAGGTGTCTGAGGAATTCAGTACTGCATCAGTATCGTATTAGATTGTGATATCTTTCTGCATCTCTCATTGTATGTCCCTATGCTCTCTGACCCCAGGTGTCTGAGGAGTTCAACACTGTGGAGGATATAATTAGTATCAAATTGGGATATATGTCTCTATTTCTATCTCAGTATATCTCAATTGACGTCTCTTCACCCGTTGCTGACCCAGGTGTCTGAGGAGTTCAACACTGTCGAGGATGTACTCAAGAGGTTTGAGACGCTCAAGACGACGAACCAGGTAATGCACTTCTAGTTTCACTCTCAGAGCATTGTACCTCGGTCCAACACACTCACCCCCTCACTCCTTCTTTCCCATGCCCCTAATTTTTTTATCCTCCTGTCCCTCCCTAACCCCCTAGGACCTGGCCTCTTGGTCCTACACACTCACACTATTATCTATTATTCTCAGCCCCCTATGATTGTTATCTTACTTACCTTAGGACCTTGCCGGGCATTGTATCTATGATATAGTACTATTATTGTCCCTCCCTTACCCCCTTAGGACCTGGCCTCTCGGTCCAACACTGCGGTGCAGAGGAACGAGGCAGCCAAGAAGGAGTTGGCTCAAGTCAGGTATTACACCCCCTCACTATCTGGTGTGTCAATACCCACGACCCCTCCTAGTTATTGTCTCTCTCTCTCTCTCTCTCCCTGACCCCAGGATGTCTCGAGATGACGATGTCATGCAGCTCAACACAAGGATAGCACAGGTACTTGGCATCTCTCTCTCTCTCTCTCTCTCTCTCTCTCTCTCACTGCCTCTCTCTCTCCCCTACTTACTGAGCCCACCCCTAGGTTCTGCACACCCTAGTACTTGGCATCTCTCTCTCTCTCTCTCTCCCTGTTCATTGAGCTCACCCCTAGGTTCTGCACACCCTAGTACTTGGCATCTCTCTCTCTGCCTCTCTCACTGATTGCTTCGCTCACTTACTCACCCTAGGTTCTGCATACCCTGGATGACGAGACCACAGACCTCAGCCCAGAAGAGTATGTATAGTGGCATATAGTAGTACTGTATAATTGCAGTGTAGGAGTATATCATATATTAGTGTATCGCGTCTGGCACTATTTAGTGACTACCCCTCTTACCCCTCCAGATCCCTAGACAAGCAGCTGTCCTCTGCCCAGGATGCACTAGTATATGACGATATTTATATATATATATATGCCCTCTGTCACTATCTTACCCCTAGATCTCTGGACAAGCAGCTCTCCTCAGCCCAGGATGCCCTGGTCGGGGTCAGTGCATGCTACCTCGGCATCGACAACCTGTACTCTCGGTCCGTATTTCATTATATACTCTGTATGGCTTACTATTACATCCACCCCCCTCTCTGTGTGTCTCTCTCCAACATATACATGCGGACTCTCTCTCTCTCTCTCTCCCTAACGTCAGTGTACGCTCTGTGACCACTGTCCCCCACCCTCTCTCTCTCTCTCTCTCTCTTCCTCTCTCTCTCTCTCTAACGCCAGTGTCCGCTCTGTGACCACTGTCCCCCACCCTCTCTCTCTCTCTCTCCCTCCCTCTCTCTCTCTAATGCCAGTGTCCGCTCTGTGACCACTGTCCCTAGACCCCTTGAGACTGAGACTGAGGCCAAGCTGTCCAGGATAGCATTCTTCATACAGGACCTCGAGGCCATACTGCAGGAGGTAATGATGTCTCTCTCTCTCACTCCATATACATGTATATGTATATGTCTCTATTTTATCTACCAGTACACTGTGTCCTTCTCATCCTGCCAGGTCAGACTCGTCGAGCATCAGAGTATTCGTTTGTATGTGTATATTGTATATGAATGTGTATGTATATTGTATGTGAATATGTGTCTCACACCAGGTCCGACGCACCGAGCAGAGGGACAGAGACAAGGAGAGAGAGAGGGAGAGAGAGACCCAGTCCCAGACCAAGTAGGGGTGGCATGTATATGTGTTATCTAGTTGTTTCTGTGTCATAAATGAACTGTACCAACAGCGTGTTCTATTCGAATAGTAGACACGTATGTGTCTCTGCATGGTAGCTGATGTCTGTGTATGCGGTATGAGTGTCTCCCTATAAATATAGAGGGAAATGAGGTACTACTGCGTACTACTAGTGAAGTCTCAGTGTGTACAGCAACCACTTTTCGCTCTCCCCTCATGTCTCGACCTGTCCGTATGGAAGGTCTCATCGAAGGGAGGATGAGAGTCCGGCACCTGCTATACTATGCCCAGCGTCGGAACTCTCTCACTGCGTGTGTTATACATGGACACGTCTTACACTGCAGTCATCCGTTGAGCTATACTCTCTCACTAGTCCTGCCCCATGAACCCTGCCTCTCTCTCTCTCTCTCTGTCTCTCTCTCCATCTAGTCCTGCCCCATGAACCCTGCCTCTCTCTCCCCCCTAATCTCAAAGGAGTCTGTCTCAGAGTCACTGCAGCCAATGGCAAAGTGGTCAACCTCACCCCCAGGGACAGCTGGGAGTGAGACACTCACACACGTGTATATATAGAGTATGTAGAGTATAACACACCTTCTGCAAATGGGTTGGCAGGGCCTGGAATGGCTAGCCTGGCCTCCTCCTCCTCCTCTGCCTCTCGCTCCCTCTGCAGTCTCTCTAGACCCGAAGAGACAGACAGCTAGGGTAAGAGGGAGGGAGGGAGGGAGGGAGGGAGAGAGAGATAGCGAGGGCCAGAGAGAGAGAGAGAGAGAGAGACAGTACCTGGATCTCGGCCTCCCTGGCGGCACTGATGCCAGGTCCAGCCATGGACTGAGACCCTGTAGGGCCAGAGCCTCCTAGGGGTAAGATACAGACAGAGGCAGAGTGTAGAACTAATTAACCAACACAAAAACATGGAAAAACACCCACCTAGCAGCTCGTGCTCCCTCTGTCTGAGCCTGAGGCGCCTCGCCCTCTCCTCTCTCTCTCTCCTCTCACTCTCACTCTCACTGTAGGAGTCTGAGTCGCTGCCCCCCTCCAGGTCTCTCTCACTGTCGTTGTCGTCTCCATCTATGCCGAATGGCTCAGCATTGGCCTCCAGTGCTAGGAACAGCTGGAACACCTGGTACTTGAACACCTACACGTGAGAAAAGGGTATATGGGGAGAGAGAGAGAAGAGAAAAACGAGATGGGGGAGAGAGAGAGAGAGAGAGAGAGAGAGAGAGAGAGAGAGAGAGAGAGTCTGGCCTACCTGGGCCTGCTTCCGCTCTGCTGGCAGGTCGTACTTGGTATAGAGGGACCTGAGGTGAGGTGGGCATTGGCAGTAGGGTCAAACAAAGTAGAAGTGTAAGAGAAATGGGAGACAGAGAGAAAGATATGTATGACACATTGCCGCACTTTATGAACATGACCCCGATCCCCCCTGCCACGACTGTGCTGGATACAGTGTACCCGACCCAGAAGCCCCAGTAGAGAGAGGACGTGAAGAGGGAGAGGTACAGGTTGTACTGCTGGCTGGTGGCTACGTAGAAGAGCAGGGCGGAGAGGAGTACAGATGCTGAGGTCAGATACGGGGACGCAGAGGACGTAGCACAATGACGAGCCACTCTCTCTGTCTAAGAGATAGTAGAGAGTACCCACCAGTGGCCATGCTAGAGAGTAGTACTCACCTGTGGCCATGATGAATCCCACAAAGTACAGGATGGAAATGCGGACCCGAGTGGGCTCCTCAAAGAGAATGAAGGGAGTGCCGGCAAGCCATCTGAGGATGAGGGACTGTTTGATAATACACAGAGAGAATAGTGCAATATACCCCAAACCTTAGAATTGTGGGGCTTCTGATGACAGTGGTGCCAGGCAGCAGTGCGAGGGACATGGCTCCAAGCAGACCTGTAGTTGGAACATGGTGGGTCATAGATGGCAATTGGTACCAGGGTTATACTTAGTTACCTGTGGTATAGGGCAGGAACAGGCACCAGAGGAACCCAAAGGACCATGTCTTGTCCTGGGAATGAATACGCTGCACATACTTGCACTGGTACTGATACTAATACTAATACTCAAAGTAGAGCAGACTCACCTGACAAAAGTGCCACCACCCCATGATGAGTGTCATCATGGACAGGGGAGATGTGGCAGCAAAGATGGCCGTGGCTACCCTGCATGTGAGTGAACCAAGAGCTCTAGTCGATCAAATACCAATGACAATATGCATACCTGTACACACGACCAGGATCTGACTCATTCTTGGCAATTGGGGACATCTTAGAGCAGGTCATGAAGCCATTACCAAGTGACATCACCAGAATGATATAGAACCACCACTGAGACAAGATCTCCTGCAGGACTGTCTTTGGCAGGTAGTTAGTACCACAGATGGGTCCCTTGAATCCAAGCTTGCAGACGCACTCATTGTTCTCTGTCTTCAGTGTGTTCTCTTCCACGCATCCTGCACTGACGACACCAATCACCACAAGCAGGACAAGTAGTCTCAGGGGTCTACCAGTAAACTGCATGGTAGAGAGAATTCCTTCTAAGCTCCCTCTGACGTCACTACTATCACTCAGTGCACAATCTCAGCAAGTGGAAGTGATACTGTCACCAGTGTCCAATAGAACTTCGACCCAGAGTGCTCACAGACAAAGTGAATACGGTGACGAAATCGACTCACTCAGTTACTGACCCCCATAAAATGTGTACCTTTTAAATCACGGGTTTATTCATGCGAGTAAGTTCGGACAGCCAAATGCAAGCTGTTGCATTTGAACGATCTGACTGCTAGAAAACAATGTTTTTCAAAAGACGAGAAAGGTCGGAAGAAGTCGGATATTTGTCTGACATTGAGATCGAAGAATCCTGAAGCAAGCCAGGGCTCCTTTTTGGTGTTATCGAGAGCAGATATGGTAAGTGAGGAGGTTTAGAGGCCCAGGGGGTGTGCTTGGAGGGTTGGGGTGGGGAGGACTGCGTTCTAGGGGAGTATTGATCGCTAACAGCAGACATTCACACGTTTCGTTGAGGTTGGCCGCCTGGTGTACATCGACCAGGGCAAGTTCTGCGGAAAGGTTGCCGTTATCTACGACATCATCGACCGTAACCTGGTCATGATCGACGGCCCCACCACCGGCGTCTCCCGTTCCGTTTGCAACGTGAAGCACATCGTTCTCACCAAGCACACCGTCGGAATCGAGCGTGCTGCCACTTCCAAGCAGATCTCTGCTGCTCTTAAGGAGGAGGGAGCCATGGAGGCCTTCACCACTTCCAAGTGGGGAATGAAGATCGCTGGTCAGATCCGCCGCAAGCAGCTCACTGACTTCGAGCGCTTCCAGGTCAAGCTTCTCAAGCAGAGGAGGGCTCAGCTCCTCAAGTAATTGAGATGTTGATAAATTGGAAAATAGGTCTTCTGTGTATTCTAGTTTGTGTGCTGTGTTGGTTGTCTCGTACTGTGCACCCGTCTATACTGTGAAGTCATAAATGGTGTTCAGGGGTCATTGTTTTTGTCTTGTTGTGGGTGTGAAAACTGCTCTGTCCCTCTCTCTCTAGTGACTGTATTCAGAGGGATTAGTCAGAGATGTCCGGCCATGTTCAGATGTCCACGTTTGTGGAGGAGAAGAACCCCGAGGCCATCATATACATCGGAGACCTCGATCCTCAGGTCACCGATGACATTCTGTTCGAACTCCTCCTGCAGTTTGCCCCAGTAGGTAAGATGCAATAACACACCCCTCTTGCTCTTATTTTACTGCTCCTACATACTGATACAGTGTGAAGGCATATTGGTGCGCTGTGGGGAGAGAATACTCGTCTGCTGAAGTCATTTCTCTATATGTGTGGTGTCTCACCCCAGTTAAGGTCAACCTCCCCAAGGACAAGCTGACCAACCAGCACCTGGGATATGGATTTGTAGAGATGGTGACACCTGAGGATGCCGCCTACTGCATTGAGGTGCTGCAGGGCATTGAGGTGTTTGGCAAGGCTATCAAGGTTCGGAATACTGCCAGCGATCCCTCCCAGTTCGACATTGGTGCCAAGCTCTTTGTCGGATCCCTCGACTCTGAGGTCACTGACCAGGTGCTGCACGAGGCCTTCTCCCAGTTCGGCCAGATCCTCAACACTCACGTGTGTTACGACGAGAGTGGGTGCCACCGTGGGTTTGGGTTTGTGTCCTACAATGGCTTCGACCAGGCTGACGCTGCCATAGCTGCCATGAACAACCAGTACCTCTCCGGTAGGGTCATCAAGGTGAGCTACGCCAAGAAGGAGGGTGGCAAGAGGCAGGCCGGAACCTACGGATCCGACGCCGAGCGGTTGCTGGCATCCAACCAGGCCCCCGCAGGACCTATGGGTATGGGGCCCATGGGAGGCATGGGAGGCATGATGAGGTAGTGTGTGTGTGTAGTAGGTGTAGTGGCAGGAGCTGCCTGTGTCCTGACTCTCCCCCGCCCTGGGTCTTCCTTTGGGACTCTTGGGTTTCTTTGTTGTATTTCGTGTGTCGGTTCGCCCTTTGTGAACTCATAGTGTGTCATGCATTTATTGTATATGTTCTTTCCTAAGAGCACTCATAGAGATGACGCACACTCAGTTTGTGGTTGCCTTTGCACACTGTACTCATTCTCCGTGTTCAGTGTTTTATATGCCATTCACTCTCACTCCCCTCTCCATCCTCATATACATTCTTCTGATACACCTCGTGGCTACTGTGTCAGTCACTGTCCTCGACCTATAGGCTATGGCCCGTAGTATAGGCCATAGCTGACTCTGAGGCTCAGGAGTCACCTCTGAACCCTTGCTATTTTTGGCACTCTTCCATATCCAGGTCAACTTCACTTTCTCTAGTGCACTGACTCCTCACCAAAGTGAGTAAGGCAACGCTCGAGCAGCAGGAGATTGCGCACCCAGCACCAGACCCAGCACCAGCGCTAGTTTGGTCTCTCTGTGATCCGTGATGGAACCAGACGACTTGCTTCGCTCGCTCTACCCAGCCGCTGAGAATCTTCCCAAGGATATTCTGCTCCAAGGTCCACTGAGGAAGGTAGGACACTGCCATGCTGTGGGGTGGTGACTATTTAATAAGCAGGGAGATCACTCTCTGTCTGGGCAACTATAGCTATATGTACCCACGTATCTGTGGCTGGGATTCACCCCAGGTTGGCTCCTTCCCAAAGCGCTGGCAGCCCCGCTTCTTCATCCTGACCAGGAAGGAGCTACGGTGGCACCTGCCGACTGAGGAGACTGTGGTTGAGGGACGGCCGAGGAATGCGGTGCCCATATCATCGATCAGAGCGGTGAGTGAGTGTCTTCCTAATATAGTCTCAACATCCGCATACTCCCCCCTCTTACCCAGGTTACCCCTGTGCGTAACTTCAAGACTCTGTTTGGCGGCAGTGCAAGCAATTCCTTCTCAATGGTGGTGTTCAACGAGGTGTGTCATTTTGGTACCGGTACCGGTACCAATACTATTTGTATGTATGTATGGGGGAGGGGGGTGCTAATATGGTGTTTAGTGTTACTTGGGGGCCTTTTAGTTAGATGTAGCTCTCCTTATGTATATGTAGTGTGTGACTGGGGCTCTTGTTGCAAGTTGTTGAGGTCATTACCAGCCACACTGATATTCTCTATCAGTCACTCTTAGTCATCCTTTGCTCTCTTCCTCTTTCTCTCATTCTAGGGTCGCAAGAAGGAGTACTATATGGCTGCAGACACCGTTGCAGAGATGAACCAGTGGGTGTCCACGCTCAATGAGAGGATCCAGGAGGTCAGGGGATGAGACTATTCTTCTATCAGCCCCTCACCCCCACCTATCCCCACGTTTGCCCTTCCCTTCACACACTGCCTCCCCGTGTGTGCATGTACTACTATGCTAGTGCAGACATTTCCTCGGCTGTATATCGATACCCGAGCTGTGTTGTTTGACACTCCCCTGTCTGCCGTTGTTTCCTATGCCTATGATGCCAATAGATATGTTGTAGGCTTCAATGTTGTGATCATGCTCTCTGTCTTGTTTGGAGACTCATAGTTGTGTTCCCTCTTCCATATATCGGCCCTATCGGGAAGAGAAAGAGCAGAATCTACACACACACAAGGACGACCACAATAGGAATTTGATTCATTCTATTCAGACACAAGGTGCTTAGGCCTTGTTGATAACGGCGTAACCGGCATCGGTGGCACATCCGCAGTTGTTGTCAACGGTGGAGATGTAGATGTATCCGTTGTCTCCCCAGAAGGAGGACCAGGAGTTCTTGACAATCCAGTACTCACCAAAGTCGGGGTCGACGCCGTATCCGACAGCGGTCACAGCGTGGCCGAGGTCCTCGTAGGCGGGGGAGCACTCCTCGTCGTAGTACACACCGTAGGAGTACCAGATCATGGACTCGGGGACAGAGATGGCAATGGCAACGGGTCCGTCCTGGAGGGCAAGCTTGAGGGAGTCGACGGACTCAGCCTCGACACGGCCGTAGGAGTCAATCTTCATGGAGGCCTTGTACAGGTGGTCCTGGCAGTAGTCGTCCAGGCCGATGTAGGGGTACTCGGACTCGAGGGGGAGGGCCTGCTTCTCGTACAGGAACTTGAGGGCGGCGACAGAGTCTCCTCCCTCACAGCCGTTGTCGGAGTCGTCCCAGAAGCAGTCGACGATGCCCTGCTCGGAGAAGCGCTGGTGCTCGTTGTGGCCGATGAACCACCTGCCCTCGACAGTGCCCATGGTGCCAAAGGTCCAGCAGGAGCCGCAGGCGGCCTGGTCCTTGACGGGTCCCACGGCACCCTTGACGCGCCAGTCAATGCTCACGGGGAGGTCCTCTCCGTTGTACTTGCAGGTCTCGGGGGCGTCCTCCTCGTCCCTGAGGGGGTTGCGGACGAATCCAGTGCGGGCAGCGAGGATCTCGTGGTGCTCCATGTCGGCGTAACGGTTCACGGAGGCGGTCCAGCCGAGGTTGCGGCTGTTGAGCTCGTTGATCCTGTCGAGGTTCCTGGCAAAGATGCCCTGGCGGCGGACGCGCTCGGTCTCGGAGGCGTAGGAGCGGTTGTACCTCTGCTCGAAGGAGCCGAAGCGGGCAGCCACGTTACGGGGGTGGATCTGGCGGAGGTCAGCGAGCATGGGGGACTCGCCAACGTTGTTGGACCTGAGGGAGGGGGCGGAGCAGAGCATGGGCCTGTCGTAGACGCCCTCCTGGTTGTAGTTGGCCACGAAGGTGTAGTACTCGACTGGGGTGAGGGGTGAAAAGAGGGTAATAAGAGAGAGGACAGAGACGTACGGGTGTAGAGGTCAAAGTGGGAGCCGAACACAGAGTCGTATCCGCGGATCTCGAAGCGCACGGGGGCGCGGTCCATGCCGACGAACATGTCGTAGTTGTTGGTCTTCTGGTTGTTGCCCTCGCCGTCAACCTCAATCATGGAGTAGTGGTACACCTTGATGCCGCGGACGGTCTTGGTGCCCTGACAGTAAGAACAGAGCACCTATACGAAGGGAATCATAGATATATGTATTGTGTGGGTATGATACTACGATGCGCACCTGGTAGTTCCAGTTGGAGATGTCTGGGAGCACGGGGGTCAGAGGGGTCATGTCCTCGTCACGGGAGGCCTCCTCGGGCATCTCAGTGAGGCACACGGGGTGGTCCTTCTCGACACGGACGTAGGAGTAGTCTGGGGTGAGCTAGACACAGACACAAGTATATAAAAGTAACACCACAACTGGGATACATAGAGATAAGAGAGTGCAGAGCTACTTGGGTATAGACGTACCAGCACCGTTCCAGATGGTGTAGTTGAGGTCATCGAAGAAGGAGAGCTTCTCGCAGTGGTTGTCCTGGGGTCAATGGGCTCCAAGAACACACACATATATATATGCCCCACCAGTAGAGTAGTTCACATAGTATCTGAATGAACGGTGCAGGTCCAAGACCTCAACCAATAGCTTGTCAAGATGCAGACTCAAGTCAACACATACCTCATCGTAGTTCACGGTGATGGACTGGGTGATGTTGGCGTAGGGGAGGATGAACTCACCCTCAAGGTAGTACTTGGAGGGCCAGACAATCTGACGGTGAGTGACACGAATCCACACTGAAAGACTTGAAGAGACCTCAGTAGTTATCAGATATAAACAGTGAAAAATAGCACATAAATAGCACCAGGCACCAATCAGACCCATGAGGCCTCAATAGTGATCACTAACACAGCAAGAAGACACTAAAAGAGCAGAACAATGCTTATGTGTCATATGATGACACCTCGTATATCCGTACAATCTATAAATGTAAATGTACAGTATTCGGACCTGGGGGTACGCAAGAGCGATAGCTACGAGAGCTAGGACGGCAATCACACGCATCTTCGGTCTCTGGAAGAGCTCACAGTCTTGACATGTTAGTGAATTCAAAAATCTGATAAGGGTCCAGGTCATCATTTTAGTGACGGTCGGCCAAAATCGGTGCCAGTCAGTATCCAATTGACACCATACAACCGTAATCAGCCACAATAGGCTTTCCATACATTTCCAAGTACTCTAAGACATAACAACATCATTAACACTGATTCAACCCAAATATTTTTCACATTTATACACATTCCAACAGTCTCGCAAACCCTAGTCACACTGACATATCCCAAATAAGAAGGTCAGGATTGTCAGTCTACCCTGCTATTGTGCGAATCTAGTGGCCCCTGTCAAGGAGACCGAAGCGCTTGATAGTCTTGAACTGCTCGGGTACCTCCTAAGGGTCAGACCAATTACAATGCCACTTTAAACACATATGCATTATAAACATAGGGACTGGTATATATATACCTGGAGGACAGCTGTGGCCAAGGTGAGGTCGGGCCTCTCGCACTTGTTGAACACTGTCTGCTGCAGGTGGGTGAAGGGCACAAACCTGGGGTGAGAGAAGGAAGGGAAGAGCGAAGAAGAGAGAGGGGAATCTACGTACTGGAAGTTGTCCCAGTCCTTGCCGCTGCCCTTCTTCTTAAGGTGGTCGTCAAAGTGCTCAAGCACGTCTGGAGTCAGGCATGTACGAAATAAATACATAAACTAATAAATATGAAGATAATATCCATAAACTTACAAATAGGAGATGTGTCAAAGTGCTAAAGCACATCTGAAGTAAGACGTATACACATAAGACGCATGGATGGGGAAGTGAGTGAGTGTGGGTGCAGAGGGGGGGCGGGTTACACTCACCGAAGGGTCCGTCTCCGAGTCCCATTGCAATGATGGACAGGGGGTAGTCACGGGCCTAGTATTAGATGGAGAGAGAGAGAGAGAGAGAGAGATAGAGGAAGAGAAAGACTAACTACTCACCCTGAGCACAGCAGCTGCGTCCCTCTGCTTGGAGGAGATGTCTCCATCGGTCAGGATGATGAGGATGTGGTACTCGTTGGTCTGCTGGAGGGGTCAGAGAGAGGGTGTGATTGATAGTGTATGTATATATACATGTATGTATATGCATACCTGGCAGAGAGCGATGGCCTGGTCGATCATGGGTGCCATGGTGGTGGGTCCAGACATCTTGACAGACACCACTGCCTCTCTGTAGGCCTGGATCACACCCGCCACACCGTTGCAGTCAGCAACGCCTGGGTATAAGTACAAGATATATATATATATAGAGGGGGGGGGGGAGCCACACCATTGCAGTCAGCAACGCCTGGGTATAAGTATACGATATATTTACAAGAGAAAGAGAGAGAGAGGGAGACAGAGAGACAGAGAGAGAGAGGGAGAAACACCGTTGCAGTCAGCAACACCTGGGCATCAGGAGACTAGAGAGGAGCTAGCTCTTATAGAGGAATACTTAGGTACAAGTATGGTGGTGATACATATGGAGAGACGCTAAGAAAGGAGAGAGGGCTAACCTGAGGGGGAGAGGGGCATCACACTCTGGTCGGTGGTGAAGGAGTCACCGAACCTGGGAGTGAGATGCACGCCAACATAAGAGCAAAACAAAAGGAGAGAGACAATGAATGAAATTGGAGAAAGAGACGGAAGTATGGCACCTGAATGCCGGGATGATGTTGTCCTCATCGAAGTTCTCGAGGATGGGTCCCACAAGGGTGATGGCGTCCTGGTATTATATATGTATGAACAGGAAAGAGATAGAATGCGAAACAGTGCGGAATGTCCAATTGACACCAGTGAGGCATTGACCTCCCTCTCTCTCTCTCTCACCTCATAGGGGGTGCTGCCTGGGGTCCAGTCGTGGAGGGACCGGCCGTAGCTCTTCTTCCCAGTCCTGGGGATGAGGGTATGTACCAGGCAGGGACTCACGTACTACTTCCCACTGAATACATACTCGCAAAATATGCGTGTATGACAATGATTTTTACATACACTCACCAGCTGTTCGAGGCACTCATATCAATGCCAACCACTAGCTGGGAGGACTCGAGACCGGCGGCGCGAAGGGCACCGGTGAGCTCCTGGGGTTATGGGGGGGGGGGGGGGGGAAAAAAAGAAGGAAAAAAAAAAA
>BDIP01000955.1:0-13353 GCA_003568945.1 Kipferlia bialata
GGGGGGGGGGGGGGGGGGGGGGGGGGGGGGGGGGGGGGGGGGGGGAGAGTATGTATATCAAGAAGAGAGTATGTATAGAGGGGAAGACAGGGGAGGGGGGTCACAGAGAGAAACACTATAGTATTTATGATATCCCAAGGAGGTTGTCTAGAATAAAGAGAGCACCAGTGTCTCACACTACATAGTAACTATGATAGTTGCTGCATAACTACTATTCACATACATGTTCAATTCCTCCATCAGTGCATCTCCCTCCATCTTCCTGTTGTATATCCATGTCACTTGTTCCTCTGTGTGGTCTTCAAACTGAGTACACGCAGGGATACTGGGGTGAGACACTGGTTTCCCTAAATCATACAATAGTGTATCAGAGAGGGTATGAACGGCACACAGTATTCTCACCCCTGTGCTATCTTCAAGTGATAGTATGTTAGCCGCTCCTCTGCAGTAAACACCCGTGGGTCCCACAAGGGGTCATATGCATCCGACTCTACGTGTCTATGTTGTACTACGCTCATACATTGCAACTGAGAAGTGTGTGGTACCGATATCTTCAGCGATCTGACAAAAACCGGAAATTTCCTATGACCCTTTCGCGAACACTGAAACTGATAGTTGCACACTCTGTCTTCCAGTCAGCTTGGACACACAAGATGACGGGAGTAAACTCGGGTTCCGTTGTTGGCACCAATCAAAACTCTGAGAGTTACTTCCGGCGTAGCTCACGCCTACGGAGACTTCTTTGCCCCTGGGTAAGCCATATTCCCTCTCCCTCTCTGTTTGCTCTCAACCACCTCATTCTTTCTGTTTTCACACCTCTTGTCTTATGTAGGCTAGTAGCCCTGGCATATGGTCCGAACCGGCTCTGGGACCTCTCTCAGGATCAGGTCAGGGTCTTCTCTATCTAATTGCTGATGTTCAGTATCAAGTTGACAGTGTCAACGTTGAGAGGCAATACACCTCGTCTCTTCTCTAGTAGAGAATCTCTACCTATTATAGCCATCTCTGAGACCAGAAGAATTACTGTGCGGACTATGTCGCTGCCACTAAGGCCAAAATGACTAGGGATGGGAAGTTTCTTCCCAGAAGGTATCGTGTGCCTATGTATATCAATGGCACACATTAAGCACTATTTGATTTCCATTTCACTTGTGTTCTCGGTATGAATATATATGCACTTCTTTGTCTAATCCTAATCTCAGATACTGGGCCATCATGGAGGAACGGGCCTACCGGACAGGGCTTGTGCCAAGGGTATTGCATTCTATATACGATCAGGCCAGACTGGGCCCCAGTATGATACTGGCCCAGTATCTTCTTCCCATATACCCATCCGCTGACTTGCAGGGACTGTGGACATACCTGAGGAAGCGTAGTAGGGCACTAGGGGGAATGACACCAGTGGACCAAGGCTTGACAGGTATTACACCACCCCTCACTTCTGTCGTCTATACACTCTCATTGTATGTACATATGTACTACAGTAAAGATAGAGTTAATGTGACATTAACTTAATGTCTCTTCCCCCCTTTCTCCTCCTCACCCTCAGTGGACGAGGCCATGACCCACTCCTACCAGGTCTTCTACCCAGTCAGAGACCTAATCAGAAAGGCTCTCCCCTATATCGCTCATCTTGGCGATGACTGTTAGACATGAAGAAGATTGGTCAGGATTCCTGAGTCAGGATGTGAATATAATGTGAATATAACCTGAGTCAGGAATGTGAATATACACTAGTCTTCTCTAATAGTGAGTATGTATTCTGAGTGCAAAGTTTGCACTGCAAACTGCCAAGCATTCAACTCATTTAGTCCTCTTCCTCTATTCTACCCATACTCACTGTACTGACACATATAATACACACACCACACACTCTCAGAGTGTCACCGACCATCACTCATAGAGTGATTCACTCTATCCTCCCTCTATGTCACACATAGTCTATGTGGCCCCTGACTCTGACACATGGCCACCTGGGGTGAGTGAGGAACACTCACATGTATTACACTGACACTTACAATATAGAACATATAGGTTATCATACAGGTATGCTGGGCCTGGAACTCGTAGCAATATTGAAGAAACACATGTATTGTGTATATATGCATATTTGGGAGCATTGGTGTACCGGGTCTTGCCACGATTATTGTACGCACAGTGCATGTATACACATACATGTATACTATTGTCCAGTACCTGGTATGGGAGTGCTGGGTCTAGTCACCACACTGGGTGCTCTGCTAGAGGCCAGGATGACCTGGTGGTGGGAAGATACACACATATACATGTAGCATTAGATGTAGTAGAGGGGGTGGGAAGATACACATACTTATATGCATGGAATATATATATATATAAATATATATATATATATAAATATACTATTTGCCAGTGATCAATGGAGGCCAGGATGATCTGGGGGTGGAGAGGGGCAACAAAGCAATGTGTCACATTGTGGACTAACACCCACTTCCTCTGACGATGTATATATATGAGACACTACACTGAAGTATACAGATAGTGTAAATTATAGCTGTACAATACCTCTGGTGACGCATAGGAGACAGACAGTGCCGGTGACACCACCCCCATGTCCACATCAACACCCAGGGGTGAGTGGGGGAATGTGTATGCATCCATGTCTGGCATGTGGTGCATGAGGTCTGTGTGGTCCATCAGGCCATGCCCTAGGGGATGGATACCACCCATAGACGGTGTGAGCAGGGAGGGGTGGGGGGAGTGGGAGATGGTGTCAACGTCCCTGGTGTAGGGAGGTACGGACGGCTGGCTGAGTAGGCTAGTGTCACTCATCCTCCGCTTGATATCTACGTCTGCAAAGGGGGAGGGTCTACTCTGCTGGGAGACTGCCCTCTCGGACTTAGGGGGCGAGGGTATCCTATCGAGTACGCATGTCACATCCCCCATGTGCACCACTCTCTGCTGTGACACGTCCAAGGGCATGACAAGGTCATCACTCGTGTAGCTGATGGTAGAAGGACCACCAGCAGCCCCTGCCTGGCTCTCGTACAGCCCCTTCTCTCTCTCCCTCTCATACACAGCCCATGGAGACTGGTACTGCGTGCCCTCCTCATCGTATAGCAAGGGAGAGAGGGTCACCCTGCCTGCCCTGGAGGATGGTCTGTGGGTATCGTAGCCTAGGCTGTCCAGGGTGTCTGAGGAGAGAGGGACAGCGGCACCGATGCCAGGGGTGAAGACTGGGGGTGAGGAATGGAATAGAACGAGACATACATATACATAGAGAGAGAGGGAAAGAGAGAGTACCAATGCCAGGGGTGAAGACTGGGGATGAACAATGGAAGAGAGAGACACATATGTAAACATGAATATATATATAGAGAGAGTGCCAACGTCAGTGGAGAATCCTAAAGAAATGTGATATGGAGAGACAGTGTGCGTGTGTGAGTAGAGACCCCCACCTTCCCCCGTCCCCACCGCCTCACTGGTGGGGGTGTGCTCCTCCACCTCAGTCTCACTCTCGTCGAGGAAGGTATCGGGCTGGGAGTCACTACCCATGTACATGTTGGTCTCCCCCCCCCTCTCTCCCTCCCCCTCCTGTGTGAACATCATGACAGTGGGACCTGGGGACATGTGCCCCTCACTCACAGTAGACCCAGGGGAGACCACCCTCTTGCTGCTGCCCAAGGTGTGTGTGGGGGGAGGGGGAGAGGAGGGTCTCGACAGAGGCACATCGGCAAATGCCTTGGGGGGAGGGGAGCCAGGGAGAGAGTGGGATGGAGAGGGAGAGGGGGATGGGTGCTCAGGAGAGGCAGATGGAACATGAATAGGGGAGTGGGGTGGGGACTCTTGATAAGGGGACAGGACTGTGGAGAGCACCGGGACGTCTTTAAGGGTCTGGTGGGTAAGGGGAGGATGTGGATAGAGGGAGAGGAGTATCTCATATGTGCCTCACTACAATGTACCCGGAGAGTCCTGTGCTTCCTCCGCTGCTATACTATATATATATACTATATATATATATATACTATATATATATATACAATGCCTTACCTTGAGAGTCCTGTGCTTCTTCGTCTGCTTGCTCCTTCTTGCCCTCTCTCCCCCCCTCTCCCTTGATGCCTCAGTGACAGCAGGGGCAACGGTAGGCTCTACCTTCACTCTCTGCTTCAGAGTCTCTACCTTGACCTCCACAGGTGCCTCTCTCTCTCTCTCTGTCTCTCTCTCTCCCTCTGCCTCTCCCTCCTCGTCCCCATACCGCACCCTGGCCACCTTCCTGAGACTCCTCCGCCTGGGCCTCCGCTTGGCAGGGGGTGCCGCCACGCTCACCCCCTGCCCCTCCACACCCGGTATGTATGCACCCCCGTCATCCTCCTGATATACACTGTACACAGGCACAGTGGCATCGGAGGGGGTGTCTGTACGCACAAGGGTGGGGGGCCGGGGGGGTGGGGCCACCTTGGCCTTGGCTGTCTTGGCTGTCTTGGCACTCTTGGCCAACCTACTGCCAGGGGCTCTCTTCTTAGAGGGTCTGGGGGGGCGGGAGGGTCTGGCTCTCTTCCTCTTGGAGACGGGCTGGGGGTAAGAGGGTTGGGGGGGGGGGTGTAGGAGAGAAATGGAGCAAGGGTGGATATGAGGTCCTTGATATGTGTATCATTCCCAAATAGAGAGAGAGAGAGAGAGAGAGAGAGAGAGAGAGAGAGTGAAGTGTCCCACCTTGTCTACCACCTCTCCACCTAGGACATCTGACAGCTCCTGTCCTGTCTTTCGGAGCTTGAGGAAGAACTTCTGCGCATGGCTCTGGACCTGTGGGGTTAGATACATAGTCTAAGAGAGGCCAAGTATATAGTGATGGGATACACACCGTGTATGCAGGCAAGGTATAGTGATGACACATCATATGAGAGAGAGGGAGAGAGAGTGGTATATACCTGCGCTGCCGTCCTTGTCTCTATGCCCTCTGCTATCTCCTTCCACTTGGACCTGCCATGCTTCTTGAGACCGTCAATAAAGGCCTGGGGTGAGTGACATACACATATACACATATACAGGTACTCACATGTGCACAAGATGACTGGGGGGGGGGGTATAGATGCCACTTGATGCTTTGCCATTGTCCGCTCAGTGAATATGTGCCAATAGCCACACATACAACACCATAGATGTAGGGTATGTATATTCTTATAGTATGCTACTGATGCTCTGCCTTTGTCCACTTCCATGAATAAATGAATTTGAGTATAGATAGATATATATACCCTCCAGGATGACCTATATGTAAGGTGTATATAGTATGCACCTGATGCTCTGCCTTTGTCCACTTCCTAGGCCCCTCACAGGATGATTGGGGGTACTTGGCCTGGATCAGGGGGAGGGCCTGGGGGTTAGAGGGTATGTATACATGGATATATATGTAGTGATCAGGAGGGGAAGGGGGGGGAGGGGTGGCTGGAGGTCTTTGGTGTCTTGTACATAACTACATAAACATCAGGGGGAGGGTCTGGGGGTCAGAGGGGAGGATTCATACTCATAACAACTACCATACTATAATAATACATGTATATAGGAGTATATTGAAGTATCGTGACAAGCCAGGCTGTTGAGAGTGTCCACACAGTCCATACCTCATCGGGAGCCATCATAGACGGGTCCTCTGGCCTCTCAGGGTGGAACGGACACGTACCAGTCCGAGCACACATCTTGCCCACCCTGTTGGTCACACCACAGATCACATAGCCCCTGGAGGTCAGAGAGACAGAGGGATAGAGTATACACATACAGACTGACCTGTCATTGTACACATTGCCCAGATGGCTGAAGAGGTGGGGTGGGGCAGTGGTTATCCTGAGCAGCTCAGCGGAGGGAGGGGGAGGGGGGTAGCCAGCCTCCTTCTGCTGTCTCTTGCCCATATCCACCTATGTCACTATACACAGTCAAGTGCAGTGGTTACTAGCACTGGTGGTATATACCCTGTCCGAGTCTCTGTTTGGAGAGAGGCATCGAAGATTGAGTCCCGGATTGAGAGCGTCATGTCTGCAGGGAAGAGAACCTCCAACTTCTGGAAGGGAGATCCAGAACCTTTTTTTTCCATATTGAACTAAATTGTCTACCCTAACACTATACCAAGCAATGCTTGGTTTTCTGCCCCTCAACATGTACACCCCTTGTGACAAGTTACGGTTTACGCACACATGATACACAACATTTACTACAAGGTCACACTCAATATCTCAATTACTATACAACCTCCGGTGACTTGACATATTCACCAGTCAATCAATCTCTCTCTCTCTCTCTCTCTCTCTCTTCCTCTCCGTCCTCACATCTGGCCAGCGCCTTGGGGTGTGGGGGAGGAGGGCATGTGCTGGGACATACGCAGGGTGGACCTGGGGGTGAGGGAGTGAGTGAGTGAGTATTCGGTTTGAGGGGGTGATCAGTTCCAACTATATATTAACTGTACTCATGCTACACCCACCTAGTGTTGAGGGGTGATGTCCTGGTGGCACTGGGCCTCACCACAGGTGACATGGCCACAGCGGCATCCAGCTCAGGCTGGGGGGCAATGTGCCCCAGGCCCTTCTCGTTCACAAACTGCCTCAGCTTGGTGGTGAAGCGCTGCAGGGCGGCAAGGCGGGACTCGAGAAGCTCAACCCTCCTGGGTGTAAGTATCAGTGTACAAAGCATACTACAGTGGGGTATTTAGTACATATATATGTGTGTATCCTCACCTTGTGGAGAGAGCCGATGAGCGGCTGGACCTGGCCAGGGAGGGTGACTGGGAGAGGGTCAGCTTCTGCCTGGAGGCCTTGAGCTCGGCCTCCAGACGCTGCGGTTAGAACTGTATTCACATATATACACAGTACCGGTATCAATTTAGTTATCTAGGTATCTATATATAGTAGAACATGTCAGTACCTGGTTCTCGACAGACACACTCTGCTGCACACGCCTCAGCTCGGCCTGGTACTGGGGGGTCAGGGACAGATATATCTATATACAGAAAAGCATACATTTAGATTGAGAAATCTCTGAGCCCGGCCGACACTGAATGGCTTTACCACTTCATACACACTTTGTGGTACATATATATACAACATAATACAGTTGTTGTACCTGGGCAGTCTCGTCCCGTCTCTTGCGCCTCTCCTCCCTGAGGTCCTCCTTCAGCCTCACAACCTGGGGGTGAGATGGGGATACTGTCTATGATACATGGTAACATTTACGTATTCGTGATGATACCTGTGCAGACGTGGGTGTTGTCCCCTCTGCCTGAGACCTGGCTAGACTGGATGTGTCACCAGAGGCCATGGAGTGGGAGAGCTGCCTCTTGAGCTCGGCAATCTGGGGGGTGAGACCGATTAAACACACCATGTAGTGATAGTGTGTGAGTGTGTATACAGTAGCAGCATTTGTACATACCTCTCTCTTGAGGTCTGCCTCCTCGCTGAGGTTGGATGGCATGTCAGCTGAGGCCATGTCGATCCTGGGGGGGTCAGAAGAACAATATATATATACACACACATAGTATATACTGAATATAATAGTACCTAGCCATGAGGTCTGTCCTGAGGCTGTCGCTGCACCCCAGGGACACCTTGAGGTTGTCGTTGAGGGTCTTGTTCTCCTCGGACAGGGCGTCAATCTCCTTCCTCAGGGTCCTGATGCGAAGGGCATACTCCTCACGGATGGAGGAGAGGACAGAGCCTAAGGGTCAACTCAGACATATATAACAATAGTAAACACATGTACATGTACCTAGTCTCTGGCTGCTGCCGGCAGGGGGAGGGGAGGCGGGGCCTCCTGTGGATATGAAGCTGTTGGTGGCCCTCTCACTCAGAGTGGACTCGAGCCTCTGCTGCAGGTCCTGAAGGGTAAGGGACACATGTATACACATGTATATATGTATACATAGTTATGAATACGATACCTTGTTTGAGTTCTGCAGCTGCCTCCTCTGCTGCTGCACAACAGACAGCAGGGTCTGGGACTGCCTCAACTGGGTGCTGAACTGGGCATTGGACTCCTGATGTTAAGATCAAATATATATGTATACATAATCAAATATATATAATATATTGATATTGGGTGCTGAAGTGGGCGTTGGACTCCTGGGGGTGAGGGGTTACATACATGATACATACACACACATATAGGTGTGTATACATACATACATACAAACACAAATATGTACACACATGTATGTCTAACTATACCTGCAGCACCGCGACGTGCTTGGACAGCTGCTTCTGGGTGCTGGTCTTGTCGGCACAGGCGTCCTCGAGCTGCTTGACGGCAGTCTCTGCATTGGACACAGTCACAGCCACCCTCTCGCCCATCTCCTCGGCCTCGGCCTCAAGCTCAGCAACCCTGGGGGGTCAGGAACAGTGAATGCTAATGAAATACAATATACACACATATATATATATATACCTTCCGTTGAGTGACTCTATGGTTGCAGATGAGGCATCCAGGCTGGCCCTGGTGGTGGACAGGGCCTCGCCCAGGGCGTTGATGCGCTCCTCCTTGTCCTGGGAGGTGCGGTCGGCCTCCTCCCTGAGGTCAGTATATATTACATACACCCATACACATACATATCAATAAATATACACTCCCCGTACCTCAGAGCCTGCAGGGCGCCTGCCCCTGCGTCCACGGCCCCCTCGAGGTCGTGCTTGATGGCATAGAGCTGCCCAATCTCGGCCTCGTGCTGCTCAAGCTCACCGGTCAGGGCAACGATCCTGGGAGGGTAAGACGGGTGATGAGGACGACATGTACAATCATCCTATACATATATATATATCTACATCCATCCCTACCTGTCCCTCATCTGGTTGTGGGATGCCCCGCTCTCTGCCACCTGTGTCTCCAGCTCCCTCTGCACACCCACCATGCCACTCTTGGTCTGCACAAGCTCCTCGGACAGGGCGTCGCGCTCTTGCCTCACCTGCGGGTCAGGACTAATACACAACCCATACACTATGTATATATGTGTGAATATACATACCTCCTCTGCGTCTGCCTTTGCCCTGGCCACCCCTGATAGATACATGTATATATATGCGTATGTCTATATCTATATCTATATCTATATCTATATATGTATATACCTCCTCTGCGTCTGCCTTTGCCCTGGCCAGCTCTGCCTCTAGGGACTCAGCTGCATCCTGGGCAGCACGGTTGGCAGCCTCGGCCTGAAGGGTAAGATACTGCATATATCCACATATATACAAAGAGAGAGAGAGAGAGAGTGTGTGTGTGTACAGGTGTCTCACCTCAGCGACCATGATGGCTGCGTTCTCGAGCTCTGCGTCTGTCACTGTCCTGGTCTCAGTCATCTTGGCACTCACGTCACTCAGCTCTGTCCTCAGGGTGGCACGCTGGGCCTGGACCTCGGACAGCTGGGTGGACCTGGGGTCAGTATCTATAATACACACATACTAAGAGCGCATAGAGTATATTGAGGGTAACTGATACTGGACCTCGGACAGCTGGGTGGACCTGGGGTCAGTTACTACTCATGTACATATACATATGTAGTTTCTCTGTACCTTGCTGCGAGCTGAGACTTGAGGTCTGCCACGATGGACTGCACCGATGCCTCCTTCTGCTGGAAGGACTCTGCCCAGGCGTCCTTCTCGTGGGACACAGTCTGCACCTGCACACTGGGGGTAAGGGACAGTTAGGTATTATATATATATATATATACTATACTATGTATAATTAAATATATATAGTATGATAGAAGGACACAGTCTGGACCTGCACACTGGGGGTCAGACTTACCCACGTCAGCCACACACGTATATACCAAACTATGTATGTATGTATGGGAGGAGGGGGGGGGGGGGGAGATATACGTATGTACACGTACCGCAGGTCCTCGAGCTCTGTCCTGACAGTGACCACCTCTGAGGCCAGGGCCTCTCTCTCCCTGAGCAGGGACTCAAGGCGGGCATCGGCATCCTGGCGGTGAGACACATATATATCTCACATACACACACATACACATATATACATAGCGATCTCACCTGCATGGCCTCCTTGTTCTTCCTCTGGACCTCCCCGGCTGAGGCCTCGGCATCTGCAAGCTCGCCCTGCAGTTAGATACACATGCACTGTGACACCCAATGTACATATATATAATTGTATATGTGTGTAAATATGTACATATACATAATTATATGCATACTACCTGCATCTGGTCCAGGGCAGAGTAGCACTGCACGGTCTCAGCCTCCCTCTTCTGGGCAATGTCGATGGCCTGGGGGTCAGCATCAGCAAACTAGTGATAGTGTATACTATTAATGAGAGTGTGTACCAACCTGGTCCCTGGCCTGCTCCAGCCTGGCCACGTCTCTCTCGAGATCGGTCAGCCTAGCACGCAGGGACTGCTCCTCGTTCTCCTGCTCAGCCACATACACAGAGTGGCTCTCGCGGGCAGAGGCCAGCTCCTCCTCCACGGTGGTCAGGTCACGCCTGAGGTAAGCATAATTAGAATAGCAGTACAATCAACATACACAATATGTATGATACTCACTTGAGTGTCTCCTCGGTGGTCTGCAGCCTCTGTGCGAGTGTCCCCTCCCTGGCCTCACTCTCCCTGAGTGCCGCCCTGGCTGTGTCCAGCTCCTTGGTCAGCCTGGCCTGCATGTCCTTGGCACCAGCCTTGGCCTCGTTGAGCTGCCTCTCAGCGGTGAGGGCAGCCTCGGAGGAGGAGGCCCGCAGCTGCTCGAGGGCGTCGGTGGCCACGTTGAGCTGGTGGGTCGCCTTCCTCTCTGCGTCGAGTGCCACGTCCCTCTCGTCACTGACTGCCCTCAGCTGCACTGCGTTGATGCCCAGCCTGTCTGTGACTGACTGGTGCTCGGCATGGGCAGCGTCCAGGGCATCCCTGGTCCGCCTCAGCTTGGCCTCCATCTGGCCCAGGGACAGGGTCATCTCGTCGGTGTTGTCCTGGGGGTCAGCTATACAGCACAAAGCACAAAATAGATATGCTATTAGATATGTATGTGTATATACCTGGAGCTGGGCGGTGGTCCTCTCCTGCAGGGCAGCGTAGGACATCTCAGCGTTCCTGAGATGAGAAGGTGTGTGTGTATACACACATGTAATATGTACATATAGTACACCCAATACCTGAGACTGGCCACGAGTCTGTCCCTCTCGTGCACCAGGCTGGATATGTTCTGGGACATCTGGTGCACCTCCTGCTCCCTGGCAGTCAGTGACAATGATCATAGTATGACTACTCAATAGGGGATATACCCTAACAGCTGTTACATCATGGATACCCACCTGCCCTTGAGTGCCTCAGCTGTCTTCTGCCTCTCGGCCTTCTCAGCTGACAGACTGGCAGAGAGGGTGGACACGCTCTTCTCAAGGTCCTGAGGGGGTGAGATAGGGAACAAAGAGCAGACTTCAATATATATATACACATATATGTATGTATATATATGTGTATATAACACCCTGTACCTGCTCCTTCTTGGCGGCTGCACTGCCTGCGTCCCCTGCCTCCCTCTGTGTGTTGTCAAGCAGGGCCTTGAGCTGCTCCAGTCTCTCCCTGGTGCCCCTCAGCTGCTCCTCAAGGCCGGCATAGGCCTCCTTCTGCTCGTCCACAACCTCCCTGGCATGAGTATACATATAGTGTGGATACTATATATACACTATAAGTGTATGTACCTTGTCTCGTCGAGCTCTGTCTCGAGCATGTTGATGGTGTCCCTGGACGACTCGTCATTCTCGGCCATCTCCACCTCGAGCACACTCAGCCTGTCCCCCATCTCGGCCCTCTGCTGCTGGTACTCCTCAGCTGCCACAGAGGCATCAGTCTTGGCAGTGCGCAGCTGCTCCTCCAGGCTAGAGATGCGGTACTCGAAGCCCTCCCTGGCCTCGGCGGCATCGTCCTGATGTAAGGATGTATATGTATTAACACATCCTTATATATATATATATGAGTCAAGTACATGCCTGGTTCTGGGCCAGGGCTGTCTCGGAGGCAGCAAGGGCGTCACGGAGGTTGGAGATCTCACCACTGGAGGGTAAGAGAAGGACATAATATAAAGGAATAAAGAGGAATATATGAAGAGTTGAGTATACAGTATACAAATTATATGCCCTACCGGAGGGATGCCTGGTGGGCATCGGCAGCCTCTCTGGCAAGTACCAGAGAACGCTCAGTCCTCTCGCAGTCAGCCTGCTTGGCCTAGGGTCAGCTAGTGTATATATGTATAGTTAAATATATATGAATACACTTGTATGTACCTGGTTCTCGAGCCTGGCCTGGTTGAGCTGCTGCTGCACCCCCTGCACCTGGGCACCCAGCTCCACCCGGGAGGCCTCGGCCTGCTGCAGGGTGGCAGTCACCCTGGGGGTCAGCACCAAGGTCCACATACATATATACTAGACAGAGTAAGTGTAATATACCTGTTCTTGAGGTCGCTGTTCTGGGCGAGCAGGGCCGTCACCTCTGTCCTGAGCTCTGCCACCTGGCTGGCCCTCTTGTCACTCACAGCGGCAGTCTCCCTGCTCTTGTTCTCGTGCTGCCTCACTAGCGTGGCGGCTCTCTCCTCTGCGGCCTTCTGGGCCTCCTACGCAGTCAGCATCAGTACATACACAATAAATATCATATATATATATATATGTATATATACATACCTGCAGCCTAGCCTTGGTGTCTGCCAGGGCTGCCTCTGTGGTAGCAAGGGTCTCCTTGGTACGGGCAAGCTCATCAGCCTCGTGGGCCTGGGGGGTGAGGGGCTAGTCACCTATACACTATATACGCAATGAGAGCCAGTCTTCTGTATAGTATATTCTATTATATACTACATGTACCTGTGTGGCGTCCATGGCTGTCTTGGCCTTGGTGAGAGAGGCAACCTCCTCCCTGAGTGCACCCATCTTGGTCTCTAGGAGAGACCGGGTGTCGGATAGCTTGCGCTCAGAGTCCTGGGAGCCCTGGGATCAGCACCAAATAGCAGACACAATCTGCATATAAATATGAATAAGTAATATATATACAACTATATAATAATTATATATAAATATAAACAAACACATACAAATATAGGTATGTACCTGGATGGCTGCGTCCCTCTCCCTCTTGAGTGACTGTGCCTGGGTACCAAGCTCAGCCTGCACCCTGGAGGTTAGCAAGATACACATACAGACTCACAAAATAACAATATGCATACATACAACGGAGAGAGTGTGACAAGACATACCTGGCCAGCTCACTCTCCAGAGAGGCACTCCTCCTCTGGGCCTCAGTGCGCAGGGTGATGTCGGCGTCGCTCTGGGATGGGAAATAGGATGCAAACAAGAGGAGAACTCAGAGAGATAGATATATATTATTGACAGAGACATGATGGGGGGGGGGGG
>BDIP01000959.1:0-13312 GCA_003568945.1 Kipferlia bialata
TGTCTGCCCGCACTTTAATACGTCCATTTTGTGCCACCTCTAGGGGTGTTTTGTTCATTGAAGAGTTGTGACGAGTGATTTTGGAGGGTTACGCAAGTGTCCTGTTTACAGATCGTGCCTCGGGGCAAGAGTCTTGGTGTGTTGTCAGCCTGATCCTTGTGTTGTAGCGGGGTCAATGGAGGAGTTGCACACTACTGGTACCATGTGATTGTAGTTATGCGTTGGTGTACAGTGTGGGTACCCAGTGTCATTTCCATACACTCTATTGTAACATAGATCTAGTAGTCATTCAAATACTCGTGGCCGACCCACTCTTCACTGCCCACATACCGTCTCCATGGTTTAAATGTGTCTGTGGAAGGATGAACTAATCCCCCGAGGGCGGCCCCACAGTTCAAGAAGAGCAGAACCCTTACAGTCCTTTTTGCGCGGTATCAAGCAGAGTGCACACCACTTGCCCGCCTCTCTATTCAACACCTCAATAGACCACAGTTAACAAAGAGAGAACGCAGTGGAGCCCCATAAGAGTGTACAGAGCACCTCTATCTAGAGCCTACACAGCAGTGCACTCAGTGCCCACTTGCTGTAGCCGCGTATATACCCTAGTGTCACAGACCATGCTGAGTGCTGCGCACCAGAGCCAGGCCGATGCGGTTGGTGCCAGGTACCATATATGTATATATACGTATATATATATCTTACGGACACTTATACTACCAGGTTCAGTGAGGCCCTTGCCATGGCTGCATCTCTCAGACAGGATGCATCCACACCCACACGGCCAGTAGACACCACTACCAATGCCTCTAGTGCCTCTGGTATCACCCCTGTAGTTATGTCCGTCTCCCACCTGTGCTCTCTCTTCATGGAGGCAGTGCCCATGGCCATACAGGACTGGACACTCAGTGCTAGGTGGGGTGTGTGTCTTACTAGCGGATGGCGCCTGCTCTGGTATACCACGTGACATGTTATATATGTCCCTATGATCATACCCAACGCCTGCCCCCCCCCCCCCATCTCTATTGGGGTGTCATACGTCCTCTCACCCCCAGTATTAGTGCTGCCTCTGGGTCTGTGTCCCATCTCTCTCTCTCTCTCTGTCTCTCTCTCTCTCTTACCGCAGTATCAGTGCTGCCTCTGGGTCTGTGTCCCATCTCTCTCTCTCTCTCTCTCTCTCTCTCTCTCTTACCCCAGTATCAGTGCTGCCTCTGGGTCTGTGTCCCATGTCAAGGTGCCCCCATCCCTACCAGCCCAGGTCAGTATATTTATATCCCCCCCCATATACTCCTCTTACTATATGTGTCTGAGTCTGGCATCTCTCTCTCTCTGTCTCTCTCCCTCCTTACCCTAGGCCTCTGACGAAGCCATGGATCAGTCTCTCTCTCTCTCTCTTAACATTAGGTGTCTGAGACTGCCATGGACCAGTGCCTTGCTGTGGTGTCAGGGGTGCTAGATAGTGCAGGGGAGAGGGATCAGGCAGAGGGAGAGGGAGGCCTCACAGAGTCACAGGTGGGCACATTACCCTCTCTCTCTCTCTCTCTCTTTCTATCTCTCTTTCTATCTCTGTCTGCACCCTCATTTACCCCCAGGGAGAGAGAGACCTCTCCAGACTGGACATCCTGGCTGGGTTCTGTGCTCTGCTGGCAGCCAGGTATATATACAGTGTATATGTGTCAATTCCAGTACACGTTTATACCGTAGTACACTACTACTTTGAAATATATAGCTAGGTATATATATATGTATAGTGTAAATACATAATTTTGATACACTTGTCTAATAGGTACTCTTCTGCCGCCTCTGACTTACTTGCCCTCCATGCCTAACATTGATATATAGTATGTATATGCTATATACACAATAGTACTCACTACCCTCTTACTCTTACACACAGGTATTCCTCCGCCGCCACTTTTGACCAGCTTATCCTCAGTCTCTCTCTCTCTCTCTCCTATACTCTCTCTTACTCTCAGGTATTCCTCCGCTGCCACTTCTGACCAGATTGTCCTCAGGACCCTTCTGTCACTGGCAGACACCATAGAGACACTCTCCATGGCCATACCCAACAAGGGGGAGAGAGGGGGTGAGGGCGAGAGTGAGTATGTGCCCCTCCTTCCTGTCACCATGGCCTGCATAGCCATAGCCATCCCATCATTGCTAGGTACAGTGCATTATACTAGCTGTACATGTATATATATATATATATCTATTCCTATATATGTGTATATGTATACTGATACTGTCTCCATGGCGTGCATAGCCATAGCCATCCCATCATTGCTAGGTATATATATATATGTACAATAGCCATTCCATCATAGCTGGGTACAGTGTATTATAGCCATTCTATCATTGCTATGTATATATACGTGTACAGTGGCTATATATGTACATGTATGTTTGAATGCTCAGCACTTGTGAGCTGTTATGATATTATTGTCAGCATTGTATGGATACATTCTCTACCCCCAGGCCGGTTAAGGACAGACGACCCTTTCAGAGAGAGAGAGAGGATAGCAGATGCAGAGTATGTATCTGACCTGGACGATGACATAGATGGAGAGGGAGAGAGAGAGAAAGATGGCCCCGTCTGTGGCAGAGTGATACCAGCTGTAGTTGCCGCACTCTCGGGTGTGTTGGAACAGGTTGGGGCAGCGTCTGGAGCGTCTGGAGCGTCTGGAGCATCTAGGACGTCTGAGTCTTCTAACTCCCCTAATCAGGACCCCACCCACCACACCCTGTCTCTGCTCTGTGCCCATGCTGTGCTGAGGATACTGTCCCTGCCAGTGGCAGCAGGTATGCAGTCATATATGTATACATATTGAAATTTGTATTAACACATTCACTATTTTCTCCATACATGTCTTAGAATCACTAACCCTTCCAGGTCGCAACTGGAATATGATATATTAGCACTAGTCTCCTCTCTCTCTCTCTCTCTCTTATCCCGTAGGTCTTTCTGCCCTTACTGCCGTTGACCCTCTTGTCTCTCTCTATGCCGCTGTCTTTGCCGCTGTGAGTGCTGCTGTGGGGACACCTCTGAGACCTGAGATAGGGGCAATTCTACTAAGGTAGAAACCTACTTGACTATTGGATACACTAATCATCTCTGCAACTCTCTCCTCTTCTCATGTCCAGGGTTCTGTCCCTCCAGGTCTCTCTGAGGTGTCTGCTGAGGGTGCCCAACTTCTTGAGGTATCATTCATTCATATATATATAAATATAGATATATAGGCTGTTGTGTATACTCACACATATACTTACATCCAGAGAGGCTCTATATCTCTGTGTGTGTCTGTTCCATATGTATACACTGCACTTATATACTTATATACTGTAGTGTGTATACTGACATCTAGGGAAGCCCTGTCCCTGTGCGTGGGTCTGTGCTGTGTGCCCTCCCCTGACCCATGCCTCATACCACTGGTGTCAGCTGCAAAGGGGTTTGTAGGTATATGCATACTCATGTTAGTTTATATATACTGATCTGACTTATATATTTACATATGCACTAGTTTCCAGGAACAGTGCTCTGTGACTGGTTTGTATCTGCCAATGATTTATGTTTACATATATATAACTGTATACACTTGTCGTACTGATACTGATACATATACTGACTCTTTTACCCAGGCACTGTGTTACTCTGTGACTCCTTTGTATCTGCCAAGGATATAATACTGAATATTAATGTATAACTGGAATATAGTGTTATGTATTTTTATACACGTATACTCATGCCAGGTACCGTGCTGCTGTGCGACTCCTTTGTATCTGCCAAGGACAGAGCCAAGGATATGTATATATATATATATATATGTATATAATTATAGTATCAATACACTAATTGTAAGGTACTGTGCTGCTGTGCGACTCCTTTGTGCCTGCCAAGGACAGAGAGGGACAGACAGGGAGACAGGAGGTGGAGAGACTGCTGGGGGCCATAGAGACAGGGGTGAGTACTTTTACGTATATATAGAGACTGCTGGGGACCATAGAGACAGGGGTGGGTATTCATATACCACACTTAGTTGTCCATACATTCATACACACACATATATATATATATTTATATGAATATAGTATGTGTATAGTATGTGTATAGTACTGCTCTCTGGAGAGACTGCTGGGGACCATAGAGACAGGGGTAAGTACCATTCCATAGCAGTGTGTATGCTATAGAGACAGGGGTAAGTACTTGTGCTTAGCGGTTTGAATATTTGTGTATATCGGGGGTGAATTGTCATATTATTATATGGAGAGGTGCTGGGGGCCTATTAACAGGGGTGCGAATTTATACTCGTGTTTTTGGGTACTTCTAAGTGCTACACTCAGGATATCCCCTTAGGCTGCCATGTGGCATATTTATGTATGCATATAGGAGTATAAATATGATTCTCCAACCCTTCAGGGAGAGACCCTGCAGCGCGAGGCCCAGAGAGGGTTCAGTGAGTATCTGAGAAGGTATGGTGTACCATTCTCTGATCTGTCTGTCTCTCTATGTATATCATTTATCTCTCTCTCTCTCTCTCTCTCTACATATAGTATTTACTCCTAGATACAACCTCCCCAGTGACATGGCCGTCCTGTCATTCAGTATTTCTCTCTCTCTCTTTATACATATATATATATATATACTCTAACCCATAGGTACAACATTCCCAGTGACATGGCCGTCCTGTCCTTTAGGGTCATGGGCCCAATGACAGACAAGGTACAGTATATACATACACACACACACACATATATATGTATAGGATTACACTGTATACCACTAGGGAGTCGTGTTTTAGATGATACATATGTGTGGTCATTCAGGGTCATGGGACCAAAGACCGACAAGGTACAGTATCTCTCTCTCTCTTTATTGGTATTAATTTACATATCTGACCCCACCAGATTGTCCAGGTCACTAGCGACATCCCAGTTCTCAAGTACAGCTAGAGACACACCCTGACACTGGCTCTTTGAGAGAGAGAGAGAGAGAGAGAGAGAGAGATCAGGGTCTCAGCTCTGAGTGTGCAAGTTCTATTGTACTATTACTTATTGTTTGTTGTTTTCTTGTGTATATGTGCCTTTGATGTTCAGTTGATTATCTCAGGGATTGAGATATGACATCTACGTTCTGTAAATTGAAGGTAGTGGTCAATTACCCGTGATACAATGTATGTGTGTTGATGGTCTTAGAATCTAAGACCATATATATCTAAGTTAGATAGAGAGACAAACATCACAAAAAGGGTTTGAGGGCAGATTTGCAAAAGTGGCCCCTCTTCCCAGGCATGTCACATCCACGACCTTATACCGACTCTGGAGACAGACAACTGCTATTTCAGCCGTAGATCTCTTCGACCTGCCTCCATTCCACCAGATAAATCACACATTGATTCAATAGTGAGTGCAAAGTGAGTAAGGGTGTAGCATATCTGACCAAAAATATCGCAAGGGTGCAGTCTCGTTCTGATTGTCGTTTGTACATGGACTCCCCAGGGTTAAATGACGCAACAACCCGATACAGGGAGAGATTAAATAAATAGAGTGTCAGTTAGGTACCCCAGTACAGCGATTAGACTGGCGCTATTCAGGAGATCATGCTTCAAGTGACCGTACAGCAAACCAACATCCCTAGCCTACAAAAAACTGAAAATCAGTTCTGCTACTTAATCCAATGATTCTTGTACAAATGTCGATGTTGTTGCTTTCCTTGACACTCTCGGCACTCGGACGATCGGTTTGAGTGTGTTCTGAGCGCCCATTGTGTCCAGAAGGAGCTCCCCCTTGCGTTGGAGCGAGCGAGCGAGCTAGAGCGAGCTAGAGCGAGGTGCGTGTGTGTGTGCGCGGCATGGCTGAGCCCCCTGTTGGCAAGGAGTGCATGGCCATATCCTGCACAGGCAGTGAGAGCACGGGGTCGGAGCCCGTGCAAGATGCGCATCCCGCCGTTGCCGACGACCATGTGGAGATATGCATGGAGGAGTGCGGTGAGGCAGAGGGAGAGAGAGGGGCAGAGATGGAGGTGCTGGGTGCCAGTGCATCTAGCAACCTCGAGGACCTGTCTGATGAGCAGCTTGGCGCCATGTTTGCCCACCTGGGCGAGGACCAGATCGAGGCCCTGATCGATGCCACCTTGAAGGAGGAGGAGGAGCGGGAGGAGGCAGAGAGGTTGGTATTGGGTGCATCTTTCTTTTTCTTTCTCTCTCTCTCATCCCAGGCCTCCCCCACCCGAGAGGGACAGCAAGGGGTACATCGGGCCCGGCAGTTACTTCACGTGCATGGCCTTCATGGTGGTCATGTCCGCCATACTCCTGCTGAGGGTGATTGTGTTCCCATCGTCGCCGTCCTTCCAGTACACCTTCGGTACGCATCTCCCTCTCATATCATTATCTGTGTTAATGATGTACACCCCGCCTCAATACACTACACATATATACTTTATTGCTTAGTGGGAGCACTCCATGCCTGATACATTTGGCATGTTCAGATATGTGTCCATATTGTATCCGTATTGGATCAATATTGTATCCATATTCAGTGTGCGTCGATGTCGATGTTCCTACTTCATAGCTCTCTCTCTCTCCCTCTCTATTCAGTGTGCATCGATGTCGATGTTGGTGTTCCTTCTCCCGACCTCTCACTCATGCTATGTCGTTGACGGCATCTGCATCTCTCTCTCTCTCTCTCTCTCTCGCTCATCCTAGGCAACTACGTCTCTGTCTATGCCGTTGACGGCATCTGCCTCCTCATCAGCGTCTACCTCTTCCTCTCCATCCGTGCCACCGGTTGCTCACCTGTGCAGATGTACACCAGTGGGTGAGTGTGTATATTCTCTCTCCCCCCACTTTGTCTCACCCTGTTCCTCCAGACCCTCTTCATCTCTCTCTCTCTCTCTCTCTCTTGCCGTCTCACCCTTAGTGGTATCCTGTTCCTCCAAACCCTCTTCCTGTTAGTGCTGGTAGAGTATCAAGGAGATGACTCACCCATATTCCCATTCGGAGAGATATGCATATCGCAGTCACAGGTACTGACTCTCTCTCCCTCTCTCCCTCTCTCTCTCTCTCAATTCCCCCATATTCCCACACGGAGAGATATGCTCGCAGTCTCTCTCTCCCCCTCTACACCCTTTAACCCCAGTTCCTCTACTTCGTTGAGGCTGCCGGTACCACCATCACTACTCTCTCTCTCCCCCTCTACACCCTTTNTTGAGGCTGCCGGTACCACCATCACTACTCTCTCTCTCCCCCTCTACACCCTTTACCCCCAGTTCCTCTACTTTGTTGAGGCTGCCGGTACCACCATCACGGCCCTCGGCAAGAACGTGGCCTATGGGTACTCCTTTGTGTGCCTCGTGGTGTCAGCATACTGTACGTGTATATGTATATATATATGTCTATCTATATATGTGTATTAATATATATGAACGTGGCCTATGGATACTCCTTTGTGTGCCTGGTGGTGTCAGCATACTGTACGTGTATAAAATATATATATATATGTGTATATGTCTATCTATATGTATTTATATACAAGAACGTGGCCTATGGATACTCCTTTGTGCCTGGTGGTGTCAGCATACTGTACGTCTCTCTCTCTCTCTCTCTCTATCCCCCATTCTTATCGGGGGTCTAGTAATTTCAACAATTCTAATAGAATATTCATTTCTTTCTTCTCTCTCTCTCTCTATATATATATATATACATAACTCACCCCAGTCCTGTTGTCCTGGTACCCCCTTGTCTCTGTGGAGTATGCTGTGCCATCCATACTGGTCCTGTGGCTCACAACCGTCAACCTGTACGTAGTAATATATATATACATATACTCAATATGTTATAGTGTATATGTCTACCCTGACCCCACCAGGATGCAACATCCATGTTTACTACTATCTATATATATGTACTGTATAATACTAGTGTATACTCTTACCCACCAGGATGCGCAACAGCCGTGACGAGAAGGCCATATATACTATTACATATACTATATATATATTTGTATTAATATCATATTATCTATCTGTATATTCCCTAACCCCCTAGGATGCGCAACAGCCGTTACCAGGATTCCATGTTTATTACTATCTATATATATGTACTGTATAATACTAGTGTATATTGCCTAACCCCCTAGGATGCGTAACAGCCGTGACGAGAAGGCCATATATACTATTACATATACTATATATATATTTATCATATACTATATATATTTTTGTATTCATATATATATATCTACCTGTATATTCTCTAACCCCCTAGGATGCGTAACAGCCGTGACGAGAAGGCCATTATCGAGGGACAGGCAGTGAGGATGAACAGGTAGTGTATATAGTGTATATATATATACATATATATGAATGGGTTGTTGTATGTACATTGTCATTGAGGGACAGGCAGTCAGGATGAACAGGTATACCCTCTCTCTCTCTCTCTCTCTCTCTCTCTCTCTTTCTCTCCCTTTTATACCTAGGGACCTCCAGGCCTCCCTGTCTGTCTCTCTGTCTCTGTCTCCATGTCTCTCTCTCTCTCTCTCTCCCTCTCTCTCTTATGTCTAGGGACCTCCAGGCCTCTCTGTCTGTCTTCTACTCCTCCCTGCCCAAGGCCCTCAGGAGATACGTCACAAGACCTGCACTGGAGTACCAGGTATGTATATAGATATACATGTATTGTATATATGTAGGTGTATATATATATAGTGTTATGTTTATATTAGCACTCAGGAGATACGTCACAAGGCCAGCATTGGAGTATCAGGTATATATATATTAAATACACACAAAAATATAGAGAAATATGTATATATGTATAGAGATATGTGACTAGACCTGCCCTGGAGTACCAGGTATGTGTATAGATATATATAAATAGAGAGAGAGAGAGACAGATATATATGTGACTATATCTGCCCTGGAGTACCATGTAGATGGAGTATCCCCCCCTCCCCCCCTTTCTTTGTTGTGTCTGATACACATTAGCCGCTTGCTCTCTCTCTCTCTCTCTCTCTCTCTGTCTCTCTTATGCATAGGAGAGAGAGGCCCAGAGGCAGGCCGAACTGAAGGCGAAGAGGGCAAAGAAGAAGGCATCCATAAGGTATGGGTACATATTTATATATACATACTATATATATATATAGAGAGAGAGAGAGAGAGAGACTGAAGGCGAAGAGGGCCAAGTTGAGAGCATCCATTAGGTATAGATGTATAGATACATATAGATATATAGAGAGAGGGGGAGAGAGAGAGTGAAGAGGGCATCCATCAAGAATGTGATAGTACCTATATATTGCAAGACAGAGAGAGAAAGATCCATCACTCACCCCAAGGGAGAGACTGATGAGACTGCCAGAATATATATACGAACTAGTATATGATATATATATATATATATTAGTATATACACGCACTAATAATGATATATATATGTCTCTCACCCCAGGGAGAGACTGATGAGACTGCCTGCCCTGCCCATCAGGATAAGGGAGCCAGAGACAGGTATACATATATACATTATATGTATATATACATATACATATATAGAGAGAGAGTATATATGTATATGGAGAGAGAGACTGCCTGCCCTGCCCATCAGGATAAGGGAGCCAGAGACAGGTATGTATATATACATTATATGTATATATTCTACGCGTACACTTCCCACCCCCCAGATGCCGACAAGGACTCCCCCCCCCCCTCTTCCAACTATCGTATATACAGTTATAATAGTGATCTTGTCAAGTATATATATATTAGTAGTGTGTTATATATGCGCATGTCTCACCTCCAGATGCCGACAAGGACTCCTCCCCCTCTGAGATGGGACTGGCACGGCCCAAGAAGAAGAGCAGGTATATATATATATGTGTATAGAGAGAGAGAGAGAGAGAGAGAGAGAGAGATAGTGTGTATATATTAATATATATATGTATGTGTGTGTGACTGGCCCGGCCCAAGAAGAAGAGCAGGTATCTCTCTCTCTCTCTCTCTACACCCTTATTTCGCTCTCTCACTCTCTAGGAAGGGTGGCCTTGATGCCTCCCCCATCGGCAGGTCCTTCTCCCTTGGGTCACTGGATACACTGGCAGAGACCAGGCTGCCAGATACAGAGATAGACACAGGTATATATATATACATATATATATACATATATATATATACATATATATATATATGTGTGTGTCTATCATGTATATATCTACACTGGCAGAGACCAGGCTGCCAGACACAGAGATAGATACAGGTATATATAGATATATGTATATACATATATACATATATATATATGTGTCTATCATGTATATATCTACACTGGCAGAGACCAGGCTACCAGACACACACAGTGAGACAGACACAGGTATGTATATACATATATATATATATATATATATATATATATATATATATACATATTCTCTCTTACAGCAGACTCTGCCTCTGAGACCATGGTCTCTCTCTCTCTCTCTCTCTCTCTTTCTGTCTATATATGCCCACTCTCTTACCCCAGACTCTGCCTCTGAGACCATATCCTCTCTCTCTCTCTCTCTATCTATATATATATATATATATACCCTTTCTCTTACAGCAGACTCTGCCTCTGAGACCATGGTGGTGGCTGGCCCACACACAGAGGTGGAGGACGTGATAGGTAGGAGCATACATGTATATATTCATATATATATATGTAGTAGTATAATAGCTATATATATATATACATGTATGGTGGTGGCTGGGCCACACACAGAGGTGGAGGACGTGATAGGTAGGAGTTAGTGTATATGGCATATGTATATATTGCTATGTACATATACAGTTAGTGGACTTATCTCTCTCTCCCTCCGTTTACGATATATATATGTGTGTATCTGTCTCTAACCTCAAGGTGGTAGCAAGCAGGTTGTGCAGCACCTTCCCCCTGTGTATTACTATATACATACATGTATAAATACCATTATTATTATTATGTAGTGTATGATCTTACCCCCAGGCTCCAGCAAGCAGGTTGTGCAGCACCTGCCTAAGAAGGAGTCCAAGGAACACCTCAGGCCAGGTATGCATTTAAGTATAAATTAGTACATATATGTATATATAAATTCATATATATATATATATATATATATAGGTGTGTATGGAATCCAAGGAACACCTCAGGCCAGGTATTCATAGTTATATATATATATATATGATGAGTACATTGCATTTCTCTCTCTCTTTCTCTCTACACCCTTATACTAGGCATGATCACCACCGATGAGGACATCGTCATTGCCTTTGTGGGTGTTGTCCCACTCTACCAGTCGGTGCCTGTCTTGCCATACGTCAGGGTACGCGAAGTACTATTTGGAGCTCTCTCTCTCTCTCTCTATATATATATATATTTATTTATTTATATATCTATCTATCTCTGATATCAGGACCTTATCCTTGTCATGCGGCAGATTGACATTACACTATGATACTATATATATATATGGATGAGTATTTGTGGTCTTCTCTATCTATCTATATCTGATGTCTAGGACCTTATCCTTGTCATGCGGCAGATTGACATTGTGCTGGGCCAGTACGCAGGGGTGGAGAAGATCAAGGTTTGTTTATGTATATACCATAATATATTAATAATTTACATATTATTTCTATATATGTATCATCTACATATTGTTCTTATACTATTATGGTGTTTATGAATATATATATAACTATCCACTACGCAGGGGTGGAGAAGATCAAGGTATATATACTCTATATATACTATTGTCTCCACTGGGAATTGAACCCGGGACTCTCCAGTGGGAATTGACCCCAGGGCTCAGATGCCAACCTGATAGTGAGGATGGCCACCAAGGGCATGGAGGCTGGGGACCAGAGAGAGGCATACAACTGCAGGTGGGTGGACTTTCTCTCTCTCTCTCTCTCTCTCTCTCTCTCTCTCTCTCTCTCTAACCCCTTAGGCAGATGTGCATGTTTGCCCTTGCTGTGCAGATTGTCCTCCCTAGACTGAGGGCAGAGGGCAAGGCCATAGAGACCATAGCAGGTATATACTGAGTATATCAGTAATTCATGCATTCATCGGGTCTGTCACATCAGAATATATAGTACATAGTATAATATAGTGTATACTGTATCTACATGTGTATGGTGTATATATGTACATTAATGATAGGCATCCGAGTGGGTATCTGCTCTGGCTCTGTCACTGCCGGTGTCCTTGGGACATGTGAGCTCATGTACGACGTGTTTGGGGACACAGTCAACACAGCTGCAAGGTATAGTATATTATGATACACTCTTTGTATTCCTACTCTCTCTCTCTCTCTCTCTACACCCTTAATACCCAGGCTCATGACCCATGCTGCCAACTCCTCTCTCTCTCTCTCTCTCTCTCCATCTACACCCTTAATACCCAGGCTCATGACCCATGCTGCCAATGGACAGATCATGGTCACAGAGGGGGTGGCCAGGTATGCTATCTATTGTATGTATTCAATATAAAATATATATCTTAAACTAGATATGAAGAGCACTGCCTCACCCCCAGGTCCCTGCAGTCCCTGACCGACCTGTCCCTCTCTCCCTCTCTCTCTCTCTCTCTCTCTATATATATATATATATATGCATACTTATCCCCAGGTCCCTGCAGTCTCTGACCGACCTGTCCCAGAACCCATACCCCAACCACGGCCACATGCAGGTAGTATATAGTATAATCATATGTGTATATATAGGCATATATATGGAGAGAGAGTACCCCAACCACGGCCACATGCAGGTAATATGCAGTATGTTCATCTCTATCTCTCTCTCCCCCTGTACATACTGACATCTAGCTCCTCCTGTCCCGCCCCACCTGTCTGTTCCTGAAGGGCAAGGCCTTGGTGCCAGTGAGGACAGTCACATACCCCAAATGGGTGAGTTGATATAGTATAGTATTGGTATTATATATATAGTATATATAGTATGTCTATACTATATAGGACAAGGCCCTGGTGCCAGTGAGGACAGTCACATACCCCAAATGGGTGAGTGTGTCATATATATGCATAGTAGTATTAGACACTCATATTTCCTCTAACCACTAGGTCTGGAAGCGCCAGGTCAGGCACCTCGCTCTCTCTCTCTCTCTCTCTCTCTCTCTCTTTATATAATAGCATATATATATATCTAACCCCTAGGTCTGGAAGCGCCAGATCAGGCACCGCATGGTGATATCCAGTGTGGGGCAGGGGTCAGGGGGCGCAGAGGATAGCTGGGTGGACAAGGTATATACCATATGTGTATATATATATATATATATAGAGAGAGAGAGAGAGAGAGAGAGAGAGA
>BDIP01000963.1:0-13299 GCA_003568945.1 Kipferlia bialata
AGAGAGAGAGAGAGAGAGAGAGAGAGAGAGAGAGAGAGAGAGAGAGAGAGAGACCGGAGGTGGGCTCTGCCATCCCATAGGTGTATATACAAGGTAGATATGCACGTAAGATCATTACCGTAGAAGACATGATTCTTGCAAATACCAATGTATATCCACGCCACTCACCGTCCAGCAGTAGAATCGAGGGTCTCCCGGTCAGTGCGATGGCCAGACTGCACCTGATGGGTCAGTGAAATATGGTATGTATATACTATATACACATACTATATACACTTGTATGATGTCAATGTAATGGCCAGACTGCACCTGAAGGGTCAGGGGCGTATTACAATATACAAATGATGCCCCCAGACAGGGTGTATCTCTCTCTCTCCCTAGCTCTATACACATACCCATACTACACATATAATATACTGTACCTCCGCTGCATGCCCCCAGACAGGGCCCCGATGCGGTGGTCCCTCTTCTCGGTCAGGCCTAGGGGTAAGGTCATACACAAGGAGAGGGAGGGAGAGAGGGAGGGAGAGAGTAAAGAACCACACACTCTAGCGTACCTACGCTCTCAATGAGTGGGTCAACTGCAGCCAGTGCCTCCTGTCTAGACAGACCCCTCAGCCTCATGTAGAAGACAACCTCCTCGTGCACAGTAAGCTCGAGGTGGAGTCTAAGGGGTCAGTACGTCTGTACGTGTGAACACATACAACAGTAACAGTTCAAATACACTAGATCTATATACTGTCTCTCACCTGTCATGCTGTGGACACACTCCCAGCTGACTCAGCAGCCTGGCCTTGTCCAACCTGGTCACATCGCCACCAGCTATGTAGACAGTGCCGCTACGGTTAGTATATATAGTCGTATGTATATACATATATTATGAATGTCTGTAAGTGTGGCCTTGTCCAACCTGGTCACATCGCCACCAGCTATGTAGACAGTGCCGCTAGAGTTAATGTCTGTAGTCGTTTGTATATATATATACTATGTAGGTATGTATAGTACTTGTCCAGCCTGGTCACATCACCCCCAGCTATGTAGACAGTGCCGCTAGGGTTAGCATGTAAAGAGTGGAATGAATACAAAGCTATGTAGACAGTGCCACTGAGGGTAAGGAAAGGTAGTTGGAATGTATGATGACACGACATAAAACTATACTAACACAATAGGTGTGTGGTCCCATCAACAGTACCACTGAGTGTTAGTATGTATAAATATTGAATCGAAAGAGTGGTACACTGGAAACCGCAGTATACCTAGTTGGTCTGAGTGTGCCGCATATGAGGTTGATGGTGGTAGATACACATTCATATATGTATATAGATAGATATATACTCATATATATATATATATATATATACTATACCTTGTGGGTCTCAGTGTGCCGCATATCAGGTTGATGGTATATATACAGTATATATGCTTATAATACTATACTCATATAAAGATATAAGTATACATATATACCTCGTTGGCCTGAGTGTGCCGCATATCAGGTTGATGGTGGTATATATACGATATACATATGAATACACTCATATATACATGTATAGATGTTTCATATACCTAGTAGGTCTGAGTGTGCCGCATATCAGGTTGATGGTGGTATATATATATAGATAGATATATAGATATATAGATATATAGATATATATTTGTGTATATATATATGTACTATAATGTACTATATGTTACCTAGTTGGTCTGAGTGTGCCGCATATCAGGTTGATGGTGGTAGATACACATTTATACATGTATATATATAGATATATACTCATATGTATATATATACTAATGCATTCTACCTCGTTGGTCTGAGTGTGCCGCATATCAGGTTGATGGTGGTATATATACAGTATATATACTCATAATACTATACTCATATATAGAAATATATATATACTATACCTAGTAGGTCTGAGTGTGCCGCATATGAGGTTGATGGTGGTGCTCTTGCCAGCACCGTTCTCTCCTGGGGTGTGAGCAAATGTATACATACGCATATTTATATATATATAGAGAGAGAGAGACGAGTTAGAGGTCATTCGAACAAGAGCAAGGAATATCCATATATACACTTAGCATCCCGAAGCACACGAGAAACAGACACAACACACACATATACAGGTATATAATCATTGAGAGAGAGATACCTAGCAATCCGAAGCACGTGTCCTTGTCGACAGCAAGGGAGGTACGGTGAACGGCAGTGTTGGCTGGGTCTCTACCCGTGGCCGGGAATACCTGGGTATGGGAAAGAATACAGAAAGACAGCGTGTGAATAATAGTAGAAATATCACTCCTAGATCGAATATGAGAGAGGGCCGGGAAAACTCACGCAACACACTAAGCACTATACCTGCAACTCTATTGTATCCATTTATACCAGTTTATATACATATACCTTCTTGAGCTGTGTGATGACCAAGGGTGGCAGACCACTTGCCATATATATAGTACGTCATGCTTTTAGAGAGTGTACATAATATGTAGTGTATAGTACATACCTTCTTGAGCTGTGTGATGACCAGAGGTGGCAGGCCACTCTCTCCCTCTGTCTCTCCCTCTCCCCCTCCCGCTGTCCCTGTCTCCCCCTTGACCAGTGTCTGCACCCTCTCTCTCTCAAGGGCGACATCGGCATCCTCATCTACAGTTAGGGGCGTATAGATATACTTACTTATGATATATAGTATATAGTAAACACTATGTGTCTGTATTCTCTCTCAAGGGCAACATCGGCATCCTCATCTGCAGTGAGTATAATTTGTATGAGGTATTGTCATCCCATACATGTATACTACACAAATACCAGTACCTTCCTCGTCTCTCTGCCCATCTACCAGTAGGGCAGTGGTCTCTGTACCAGAAGACTCTCCCTACAGTGAATGATATAGATATAGCTAGAGGTAGTAATAGTGGGAAACAAATGTTCACTACACTCTATATGTACAGCTGTGCAGTGCATATCCTCACCTCGCAGGCGTTGGCCCCGTACTTCTCTCTCTCTCTCTCTCTCAATGTGTATGTATAACTCATATATAAATATAGGAACACTATGGTACATTGCATCCTCACCTCGCAGGCCTTGTTCTTGGCCTTGGCCCCGTACTTCTCTCTCTCTCTATATATATATCTATACATACAGAATGTAGCTACTAACCTCGCAGGCCTTGTTCTTGGCCTTGGCCCCGTACTTCTCTGGGAATATGTACCCAAGGAAGAAGAGAGGGTTCAGACGGGACTAGAATCAGATAGAGAGAGAGAGAGAGAGAGAGAGAGAGAGAAACAGAGATGTACCCGAGGAAGAAGAGGGGCTAGGGTAAGTTACATATTAATAATTTAGAAAATGACAGATATAGAGAGAGAGAAGGAAGAAGTGGGGGTTCAGACGGGACTGGGGTAGGAAATATTGAAGCTCAAACATTGACAACACAGAAATATCAATACGCTATACAGTAGAACCCTACCTCCCCAGCCGTTGGGAGTACGTTGTCCAGATAGCTGCCTATCAGTCCATAGACCAGACCCTCAAGCACAAGCATAGCACAACCGAAGAGGAATTGTCTACCTCTGGGGGTAAGTATCGGGTATGGACAGAGAGAGAGAGAGAGAGAGAGAGAGGGAGAACACTCCCCAAGCACGCATGCATGAAACAGTAGAAGAGAGAGTACTCTATATACATACATCAGTGTGAGTCCAGTCATATCGACAATGATGAGGGAATATAGAGCAGTCGCAGAAACTATACCATATATCACATACCTCAGTGTAAGTCCAGTCATATCGTCCATGGTGATCCTCTCTCTCCCCCTCTCTCTCTCTCTCTCTCTCTAATACTACTTATATATATACCTCAGTGTCAACCCAGTCATATCGTCCATGGTGATCCTGGAATCCAGAGGGCCAACGGGGGTGAGGTAGGCTAAGAGTAAGGAGAGAGAGAGAGAGAGACAGAGTTACACAAGATGTTGAAGAGCAGGAAGAACGCTATATATATATGAACAGGTAAGGAGAGAGAGAGAGAGAGAGAGAGTAGCCAGAGGGCCAATTGGCGTGAGGTAGGTGTTAGATTGGAGTGAGAAACCAACAGAGCAGAAAGACATAGTACACGTTGAGCGGGAGGAAGACACACACGCACATGTATACTGAACTAAAACATGAATGGAACACATGTAGTTGAATAACGGTTCTAGTACTCTACGTACGTACACAGAACGCTACATATACATGAACAGAGACAGAGAGACTACATACACAGCATGTTGAAGAGCAGGAAGAAGGGCCAGACGTATATGCAGTCAGGGACACCGAGGAGCAGGAACACATTCTGGTAGATGGGGGCCTAAGGGTTAGATATATATATATATACATAGAGAGAGAGAGAGAGAGTCTGGGACGCCGAGTAGGAGGAACACATTCTGATAAATAGGGGCCTGGCAATAAGGGGGTAGAGGGGGGGGGGGAGAGAGAGAGAGAGAGATTATGTGACACGCAGCAGCAGTAACTCTCTGCACGTGTATGGAAATGGATGAACTATACCTGGAACAGTAGGATGATGACTGAAGATATCTGTAATAGAGACTGCCAAGAAGATTGCTGTCTTTGTCTTTTTGATAATACATATAACATCAATAATGGCCAGTAATCAATAACATCAATTCCCTAACTACACACCTGGAACAGTAGGATGATCACTGCCAGGAAGATGGCCGTCTTAGTCTTTGTGAAGAATATACCAGCACACAATAATAGTAATCAATTCTCTCAGTGTGTACCTGAAATAGCAGGATAATCACGGCCAGGAATATAGCCGTCTTTGTACCTCTAAATACTAGTCTCTAAAAGGATAAAATACCTGGAATAGCAGGATAATGACTGCCAGGAATATAGCTGTCTTTGTCTTTGTGAAGAATGCGGCATAGCACAGAGAGACACCGGCACAGGCTATACCCCAGGAGACACCTGGTGGTTAAAGGGTGTAGAGAGAGAGAGAGAGGGAGAGAGACACCGGCACAGGCAATGCCCCACGAGATACCTAAGGGTTAAAGGGTGTATAGGGGGAGAGAGAGAGAGAGAGAGAGAGAATGCCGCATAGCACAGGGAGACACGGCACAGGCAATGCCCCACGATACACCTATAGTCAGAAAAAGGGTGTAGAGAGAGAGAGAGAGAATGCCGCATAGCACAGAGAGACACCGGCACAGGCAATGCCCCAAGATACACCTAGGGATTAAAGGGTGTAGAGAGAGAGAGAGAGAGAGAGAGAGAGAGAGAGAGAGAGAGAGTACATATACACACCCACAAAAGCAAAGTCACCCATATACTCATAGTATATAGGTCTAAGTACTGAGAGAGTGTCGGTATCCAACTGTGCACTCATGATGACCCAGGCCGGCATAGTATACACACATATACTTACATACGTATAGAAAATGAATATTGGCACTACTATAGTATACTATAGTATACAAGTAGATATATATATATATATATACTCACTCAGAATGCCTATAAGTATATATATATATATGTCTTCACTCACTCATGATGACCCAGGCCAGGCCAGCATTGTCTGTGTACTCGGGCTGGGGTTATGAGAGACAGAGAGAGAGAGAGAAAAGATACAAACTTATACCGGCATTGTCAGTGTACTCGGGCTGGTGAGTCAGACATAATGAGAGAGAAAGGTATAGAGAGAGACTTATATATAATAGAAATAGAAGAAAATATTTCATGTATACATTGAAAATTGTATACCCACCTGATTTGTGAATAGTCCGTAGAAGTACACAAAGGCATAGACCAGGACAGAAGTCTTGCATTCATATACAAATACATATACATATAGTACATGAGTATAAGTATAATAGTATGTGGAATACCCACCTGATTTGTGAACAGCCCGTAGAAGTACACAAAGGCATAGACCAGGACACTGATGGCAAAGCAGGAGATCATCCAGGAGATGTAGTAGGCCTTGAACCTGCGAGATAAGCATTTCATATTCATATTACGCGAGATATGCATAGACCAGTACACTGATGGCAAAGCAGGAGATCATCCAGGAGATGTAGTAGGCCTTAAACCTGCGAGTTAAGCTATTACTATATCGCGAAATAGGCACTGAGGCATATACGCGAAACAAGCTCTGTCAAAATGGTTCACAATGAGAGAGAGAGAGAGAGAGAGACTTACCTCATTCCAGCCAGGAGCATGTTCTCCTTGAGCTTGTTCTCCTTCTCCTGGGGTGAAGAAGATATATATACGTATATATATATACATATAAAAATGAACAAGCGCAATAATGATGAATGAGTGTCAAAAGAATGCTCTCCTTGAGCTTGTTCTCCTTCTCCTAGGATGCAGATATGATGATACAATGTATATATATATATATCTATTTATTTATATATATGTATATATATATATGAAGTAATACAATAGCTTCTCCTAGGATGTTAATATGATGATAATACAATGTAAACACACAAATATATATATACACACACACATATATAAATATATATATAATAGTAATAGAATGGCGCACAATGATGACGAATGGATGTCAAGATGATGTTCTTCTTCCTCCTGGGGTGAATGACAGACCCCTACACACAGTGTTGAATTGATACAATAATGGTGAACATTTGGGTTGTGAACAGATATGAGTCCATGCAAATAGAACACACACCTGGATGATGCTCATCACAAACACGAACGTCATTATAAGAAATACAATACACTACAAACAGTATATATATAGTGTAATCTTTCCTTACTATGTCTAGCTAATATCCACGAGATATATATATTAGATATATATATATATATTATGCATGTCCATGTACCTGGATGATGCTTGTGATGTGTATCACAAACACAAAGGTCAGCACGAAGCAGAGCAGGGGGAAGGTGAGGGAGGAGATCTGGAAATGAGGGTGTTGGGAGAGAGACAAAGTGTATGTAGATTCACACTGTGAAGACATAAGCCAGTATACTGATATTACTAAATATTTTGGTACATATTGATTGTAATGAAAGAGCACAAATACTGTCCCTCTGTATCAACATGCACTCACCACTGTGTTGGTGCCCATTGGGATGGGGTAGGTCAGGATGCTGAGTATATCAATGTATATTTATATGTATATATACTAATACACATATATACTAACAATATGGATGCACTCACCACTGTGTTGGTGCCCATGGGTATGGGGTAGGTCAGGATGCTGGGGGTGAGAGGGTGAGTGCGACAAGTATACATCTATATTCATATACACGTACTTAATTTCTTGTGACCGTTTGACCTGCCCTTGTCCAAAAGAACCCCAAGTGTAAACAAAGAGAGAGTATATGTAAAATATATAGTATGTAGAAGTGTGTTCAATAAGTATAAATGTACTGATATATCATACGCAGTACGTACTGTATCTCCTGGGAGGGATATGCCTTAGATCTCCCCCCCTTCTCGGCCCATGCCTCTAGGGCCAAACAAATGAGGGTGTAGACTATATTACATATATATACACATATGTATACACATATACGTACTGTATTTCCTGTGAGGGATAGGCTTTGGATCTGCCCCCCTTCTCGGCCCATGCCTCTGGGTCACCAGATACAATGAGGTCAGAGACAATGCCCTCGAAGATAAGGAGCATCTGGGTGCCCTTGAGTTAGAGGGAGAGAGAGAGAGAGAGAGAGAGAGAGACAATGAGGTCAGAGACAATGCCCTCAAAGATGAGGAGCATTTGTGTACCCTAATGTAAGAGAGAGAGAGACAATGAGGTCAGGCACAATGCCCTCGAAGATGAGGAGCAACTGAGTGCCCTATGGTGAGTGCTATACAGTATCTATAGTATATATAGAGAGTATATGTGTATACATGTATATATATACTGGACAATGAGGCCAGAGACCATCCCCTGGGGTTAGAAAGAGAGAGAGCATATAGATATACATTCACTTACCACAGAGTACATACATCAATATATAGGCATCATATATATCTATATATACATATACTCATTATTGTTGCTGTTCCCATTGTTACATCTATACATATACATATATACTCTGTGTATTATATATATATACATATTATACCTGTATCATGATGTTGGTCTGCATGCAGTTGATGTAGCCAATGAGGTCACTCTATACAATAGTACTATCCACAGAGTACTATATCAGTATATATATATATATATATATATATATATATATACATTACCTGTATCATGATGTTGGTCTGCATGCAGTTGATGTAGCCAATGAGGTCGGCCATCTGGATGGTGTAGTCTGCAACAATAGTCTGAGATAAGGGTGTAGAGGGGGAGAGTGTGTGTATAGACATACGCCACAGTGTAGACCTATACTTATCCAGTACCTCTGGCTTATGTGGGTATGATGCTGTCTCTGCATCATAGAGGAACATGTCTGTGCCCTCCCTCACAGTATATATACATACAAATCAATATATACATATCCAATACTATACAATATAGACAGATTAGACAAAGGCATATCTAATACCTCTGGCTTGTGTGGATAGCTAGCTGTCTCGGCATCATAGAGGAACATGTCTGTGCCCTCACATATATGTATGATACACTGTATACTACTGTAATATCATAGCAGATATTGTACCTCAGGCTTATGTGGGTATGATGCAGTCTCTGCATCATAGAGGAACATGTCTTTGCCCTCACAAAGTATATACATACATATCTATATATACATATCCAATACTATACAATATAGACAGTATATACAAAGGCATATCTAATACCTCTGGCTTATGTGGGTATGATGCAGTCTCTGCATCATAGAGGAACATGTCTGTGCCCTCCCTCACAATGTAGGCAGCATTGGGCATGATGTTGACATAGGCCTATAGTTAGGGGTGTAGAGGGAGAGAGCGAGAGAGAGAGAAGGTGTGCAGCATGATGTGGCTTCTGTACTACTGTACTGTTACTATACATACCTTAGTATCCATCATGTCCTGCATCCACAGGTTGTAGTTAACATATATAGTCTCTACTTCTATATTATTGTCACACTATGTCTTACTACATTTATACCATAGTAGTGAACATATGTATAGATACACTATACCTTAGCATCCATCATGTCCTGCATCGACAGGCTGTAGTATACACACACATACTAGTACGAACATATATGATAAATATACCCATCGTACAGTCTACTACATAGTATAATATAGATATACCTTACTGTCTACCATGTCCTGCATTGATAGGTTGTTGTTGCACCACTCCATCGTGTCATAGAGATACCAGTATTCTATACATATATACATGCCTTACTATCATATATATACACTAGTATACTATATACATATATATATGTGTGTGTCTGTACCTTACTGTCCACCATATCCTGCATTGATAGGTTGTTGTTGCACCACTCCATGGTGTCATAGAGATACTGGTCCATCTCATACTCAGAGTCAAAAGGCTCCTAGTCATTAGAATAAGGGGAGTTTCATTAGATTAGGCTATTGCATATATATATATATGTTAGATCTACAAACAGGGAGAGAGGGGGAGTTAGATCACGGTCCATTCCTATTCCTTCTTGGAAGAAGAGTGACTGTGGTAATAACTGTGGATTCTCTTCTAATCTCTCGATACATAGCTCCATACATGCTTTACATTTCCAATACAAATAAAAAATTTGCATACCTCTACTACGTTAGGGAACCTCTCACAGTAGTACACTGGGTATGGCTGGTCCTCGTCCCAGTAGTTAGGGACGCAGTACTCAGACAGAGTATCTATCTGACAATAAGGGTGTAGAGAGAGAGAGAGAGAGAGAGAGATAGGGAACTAGAATGATACTAGTATGGACTACACACAAGGTATCCATCAAGTAGTGACTGCAGTATTCGCTATACTCCAGATTAGAAGAGACCATTGAGTGGTTCCACGTGCCGTGTAACCAAGCATAAATTGACCATGTACATATGTAAATGTATACATATGTATGCTAAAAATTCACGTACCGTGTAACAAAGCAAATTCCTCCACATCCCACTGTATGTAGTGTCGTCTCCCTATAGAGAGCACATACTATGCGTATACTACATGCTATGAATACTATACGTACCGTGTATCCTAAGACGTTCCTCCACATGCCACTGTATGTGGTACCGTCTCCATAGAAGTGGTTGGTCTCATTCATGTGGATGTAGCCCCACTGCGCAGCGTCTAGGAGTTAGTGAAGAGTATACACTCCTATTTACACAACCACACACACCTACACCGTTACACTATAGTGTCAAAACGATATATCGCGTAATGACTCACTTGCTGGGTCCTCGAATGTCTGCACAATGGCACTGATGAAGCCATTCCTGACATGAGGGTGTAGAGAGAGAGAGAATACAAAATGGCACTGATGAAGCCATTCCTGATATGAGGGTCTAGAGAGAGAGAGAGAGAACATAATGGCACTGATGAAGCCATTTCTGACATAAAGGTGTAGATAGAGAGAGACCTTCCATACTAGGCCTAATAATACTCCAGGTATCACAATGACAGGGGCGTGAGTGTACCATACATATCACAAAGTATATATATACCTGTCGTACTGTCCATATACATATGAATACAAATATATATATATATTAAAGAACACGTACTGCACTCTGAACTGCCCCGGGATGACAATCACAGGGGGGTCAGGGTTAGGATCGGGATCGGGATCGGGATCAGTGACATAGGAGGATCTCTCTCTGTCTGCACCCTCAAATAGAGAAGAGTGGAAAGCCAGTATCTCGTCAAATGTGTCCTCGACCCTCTCCCTCTCCATCTTCCTCTGCCTCTCTCTCTCTCCCCTGGTGCCTGCAATGATCCTGCTCAGGATGTCTGGGGTGAGGAATACATATATATATATGCATAAATAATAGTATATATAAACACATTGGAACAATTATGACCCTGCTCAGTATGTCTGCAATGAGGCAATGAGAGAGAGAGAGGAAGAGAGAGAGAGAGAAAGATGAAAATACGCATACGTATGGGGTAAGAGACAGAGAGAGGACATTCCAGAGATGAACATATATTTACTATGCACACATATATATATGTATATACCGATACACATATATATATATATGTGTGTGTGTATCTACCTGTTGAGTATCCTCCATGTAGCAAGAGAGCTATACCTATATTAACACATATACATACCTGTTGAGTGCCCGCCATGGTCACTGTCCAGGGCATATGTCTCGGGGGACAGGCCTAGAGTGTAAGAGAGACAAATGAGATTTATAGAAACATCTAAACTATCATGCATAGAGAGTCAGATATGTACTGCATGGCATATGCCTCGGGGGACAGGCCTGAGGGTAAAGATATATTGGAAAAGAGAGGCTGGGAGAGAGAGAGAGAGAGATAGACATACAGATATGTGTATGTATATTGATGTAAGTGAGACACGTATATATATATATATATATATTTACATATTATACTAAATATATTCACATACCTATGGCGTATGTAGGGTCATCTGGGTCGGGGGTTGGTCTCACAATGAGACTGGCCAGATAGGTGAGCAGGGAGCACTGACGGTGAGAAAGAGAGAGACAGAGAGACAGAGAGAGAGAGACTGACAGCTATGAACGGGAGACAGGGGGTGGGGGGGAGGGGGGGAGAGAGAAAGAAAGAAAGAGAGAAAGACTTGAAGCCTGGTATGCAGGAACAATCTAATGAATGGTTGAGAGAGAGAGAGAGAGCAAGCCACGTACGAATCCGAACAGGACCACTGGGAAGACAAACTGGCAGATCAGCACACCCTTATTCCTGAGAATGAGAGGGGGGGGGAGAGAGGGGGGGGGGGTAGCGGAGCAGAGATGTATGGATGTTCTGTATCATACACGGATGCATTGACACATGATCCATGTAGCATTGTAGACATGAGACAAACAACAGCAATACCTCAACAACGTGTTACCAACAGGTATATACATGAAGGGTAGGTGCAAATATACATATATACACAGCCAGTGTATTCAGTACCACTCGATCAGTGTGGGATTGACCTATCTATACCTATCATCCTCCTACATACCCATCACATTGAAGGTGTATATATGACTGCACATACCTCAGCAGCAGCCTGACCTGCACCTCCATCAGACCATACAACTGGTTGGCACCCTTGGAGGCAGCCATCTCTCAGTCTCTCTCTCTCTCTCCTTCTTTGCTACTCTCTGTCAACACGAAGCTTCAGAGAGCTCGCGTACACACTCACTACAACGAGAGTCTCTCTCTCCGCTCACACCGTGGTAGCGTAGCAGTCCTCTGAGATAGAGTGAGCCAAGCAGATCTTTGACACGGTATTTCACACCGAATATAAAACCGTGACTTAACAGACATATTAAAACAGACCCTAAGTAATATTTCTGACTTTGTCTTAACACGGCACACACAAAGGCAACACGCAATCTATTAACATACAAAGACAACACAAGAACGACAATTAAACTAATAATGTGTGGATGGGTGGGCACGGTGGGTATAACATCAAAACAAAACCGGAAACCAGAGTAATCACAATTCCCACAGCCAAACCCTCTCTCTCCCTCTCTCTCTCTCTCCAACTACACCCTTACGGCACCCTAGTTACGGCTCGTGTGGATGTTCTTGTACTCTGCATCCTTGGTGTCGACCTGGGGTAAGGAATAATATATATACACTTCTTAATATATACAACAAGAGAGAGAGAGAGAGAGAGAGAAAGGTGTCTTGCACTGTATGTATATAATATCGCACCTGGAAGTCTGCGTTTCCAAACAGAGCGGCGAAACGGTCGTCCTCGACCATGGGGACATCGCCCTGGGTGTAAATAAGGGTGTAGCCAGAGAGAGAGAGAGAGAGAGAGAGAGAGAGAGAGAGAGAGTATGAGTACCTCCTCCTCCTCTGCCTCTAGCTGGAATTAACTAGAGCATATACCAAACCCTACTACAGACAATCTGTATTACTGTCTAAATATATTTATATGTATATATATGAATATGCATATATATATATACATACCTCCTCCTCTGCCTCTGGCTGGGGTGCGTTGGCGTTGATCTCGAGGTCTCTCTTGCGCCTGGGGTGAGTAGGTATATATATATATGCTGATGCTGTATTGAAACGTATGTATTTCTCTTGATTGAATATATATATATATATATATATATATATATAATACACCACCGTACTTGACCTCCTCCTCGATCCTGGCCTCTCTCCACTCCTTGTACTATACTAT